>JANTOP010017205.1:0-13872 GCA_027564815.1 Symmerus nobilis | reverse complement strand
ATTTTTCATTTTAAATCTTTTATTCCACAATACGGTTAGTATGACAATGCAAGTCTAGAATATACATGGTCCTTGGTATTGGTTATATACTTGTATAACCACCTATTATATGGAAATCATCCCCATTCAACTTCTTATTATATATTAACTTCTTATTATATACACCTAATTCTGTTTTTGCACGACGGATTGGTTCATGAAGAATTCGTGAAAAAAAAATCGCATGAAAAGACTTTGTTATATATGGAAAATAGAAGATTGGTTCTGGATCTAGAAAATCAGTTCAAATTATTTTAAAAAACCATACGAAAATATTCCATTTATATAAGCTTTATTATTTATTTCAACAACTTACACATAAATAATATGTAATAAATACTTCATGAACAACAAAAATTTGTTTTACACATAAAATTATTTTTTTTATATTATTTTCATTTTCTGGCAATAAACGGGGCAAACGTTTGCTAACGACTGGAATATCACTGCTGATGTTTCACCGCTTTTACGAAAGAATTCAGTTGTTATAACTGTTGTGTTCGTGTTTTGGTTATATAATTCTCTGTAAGAGGCTAACAACAACTTCAGTTCACGTTGAAACTTCCCAGCGCGTTCCTCATTAGGGTTATGTTTGACAAAATCATTATAGAATTTGTTGGCCAGTTCCAGACCATCTTTAATTAAATTTGCATTTAGAACAGTATCATTAACTTCATTATCACTACGATCTGTGTGATTAGGAGTCTCAAGATAAATCTGGCCTCTAATATGCAATCTATTCGTGGACGGTGCGTGTAAGGGCGCGTACAAGTTGAGGACTCGATAAACGATAAGAGAGTCGGTAAACGATAATCGATAAACCATAAATGATAAACGATAAAATTTTATCGTTTATCATTTATCGTTTATCGATTATCTTGTATCGACTCTCTTATCGTTTATCGCTTATCGTTTATCAAATCCTCAACTTATTCACTCCCTAATAAATATAAAAAATAGATTTAGTACTACGAGACTTATAAAATTGTATTTTTGTTAAGCCATGTACAATTGTACAGATCAAAAAATTTGTGTGTTGAATGTTGTATCTTGAACTCAACTAAAATATTTGCGGTGCAAATTTTTTTGCGGCGAACATTTACCGATAGGCGATAGATAGCGCGTGTTGTATCTGAAGAAAATATTTGTGTTTCTTTGTGCGGCGTATAGTACACATCAATAAAACTTTTGACGAATGCGGGCAAATTTGCGTCAAATAGAACACACAACATAAATATTTATTGATATGTAACCGGTTTTAGATGGAAAAAAAATTGTTAGGAATTGAATTGAACTATTCGTGTTAAATCAAAATGACTGGTGTAAAAAAAAAGCAAAAATTTTGAGAAAAAAAGTTAGTGCAAAAACAGAATTAGGTGTATATAAAAAAATAAATATTCTTGGTCAGTAAAATGATAAAGTAATTAAAAAATAAATATGAATTTGTTTTATGTAAATTTTGGAAAATGTTTGGAAAAAGTGACATTACACAAGTTCACAGTAATAACGAACTTGACAATTATTTATTTACATGTTTAAAGGAAATCAATTACTTTTGACCTACATTTTGTAGTTCAGTATCCAGTTTCTATATCATACTTTTACTAAAGACTACGCCTAAGTATACTACATTTTAGTTGTGTTTCCAATATAAATAAAACTTCCAATAAAGTTCGAAAAGTTTTTCTTTCACTACTATTACGTTGCATAGAATTTCTTGTATTTTCAAATCCAATTACTCCAGTCAATAGAGACAAAAAAGGCTCTCTCTTAAAAAAGGTCGGGAAAGTTTAAATTTGGCAATTTTGTTTGTTTGTTTGTTATGTATTCTGAAATCAGATTCGACTTCTTAGAGTCACGGTGGATGTTTTAGTGCAACAGTGCACAAACTTAAACGCAATTTTCTTGAAACCGTGTTATTAAAAGCGGTGGACACGATTCCTCTGCATGTAATTGATGAAACGCTATGATAATTTTTTCCTGATATTAGTAGATAAATATATTCTTTTGTCCTTGAGGGAAACCGATTTTTTTATTACAAAAAATTGGAATTTATTTTTAATCAATAATATCAAGCGGCAGAGAAATTTTTAAAAAATTTTCTTTAGTAACTCACCATTATAACTTTTTTTTCTTTCCTTTGTCTAAAGGACGAGATTTTTTTTTCGTTTTTTCAATTTCAAGAATCCGTGTTCCCGGAATCGTGTCTACCGAAAAGCAGTGTGGCACTAATACATAATCATAATTTTAAAATGTACCTAAAGGTATGCCATTTAATATAACAATACAATTGTTCATTGCAGTAATACTGTTCTTCTAAAAAAAATTCGTAAACTTACCCTTGTGTTGGACGCTTAAAAGTGATGTCCCTGCTTAATGTGTTCGGTTACAGTGAGTGTTAAAAATTTGTATTACAGAATTGGGACGCCAAATATAAATTGATGATGCCGGAGGTCGAAGGAGTTCAAACAGAAAAAAAAAAATGTTCTACGAAATGTTCCAAATAAAATAAGGAAATAATAAAAATGCTATTGGATTTGAAGTTTTTATGATAATTTTTTTTTATGTAGATCGATGCAACCTAATAACCAGTAGTATATTATATTATTATTACAATATTACGTACCTATCCAATTATATTTGAATGTGGAATCAATATAAAATGGTAAATAGTTTTTCTCATTTTGTTTTTCCAAGAAATAACTATACTATTCGTGTGCTATACGTACTATAATACTTATTTATACAAAGTTATAGAAATTCTATTTCAAATTTAATATTCCAATGAAATCATGGAGGTATTTTGTATATATTTGGGAAAAATTAAAGAAAACGCAAGCTCATCTTAATAAATGTATCGAGGATGAACTTGAACATCTGGTTTTCAGTATAAATAAAAATACTGAACTATCTGTTCTATACAAGTATTAATTCCTTTTCATGCTTATTTTTCTGCTTCTACTCACATTTATTTGAAACGGTGAACTTGAAGGGTTTTTGTTATTCATTGATGCTAAGCATGAAGGATAAGCGTTATGGAGACTCTGCAGCAGGGAAGTCCAACTATTCTTGACTGGTATTGACACCGAATTTTAGTTTTTAAATATTGTGCCAAAAAATTATAAATATTGGGGGAGTTCGTTTATTAGCTCGATGGCGTGGAGTGGGCTGTCAGATAAAAATCCTTTCTGTTTATTTTTGGCGCAGTGCTGTGTTAACTCCGCTCCAAAAATTTGTGTTTGTTTATTGCTCGACTCTACGATTTTTTACTATTTTCTACTATTTTCAGCTCCCATTAAATTGATCGAGCACTCGAGAGTAAAATTTGTTTTTGATTATATCAAGCTCTTTATAATTTTTACTATTAGACATTTGAGATAGTAATCCGTAATAAAGTTCGTGATTTGGCAGAATAATTATAATACAATATAATTGGAATAATTGGGATAATGGATAATAATTTAAGTCCTAATAATACTAATTCCGGTAAGCTAATTTATCAATTATTGATTGTATGATAAATGTTAAAGGTTGTGGTTAAGTACCTTCAATGGCTTCAATGGTTAAGTACAACCAATGACGAACTTCAAACGGAATTAAAATTAATGTATTGCATTCCATATTGGACGAATTGTTCCAAAACATTTAACATAATTTCCCAACCTCTTCCATTACCAATTTCACAACCTAGTCTATTACCAATTTCCCCGTCATCTATATCTATTTCATCCCCTGCATTACTCACTAATTCTACTCCTTCACCTATACCTACCCCTTCCCTAGTTTCATCGGGCAGCGTAGAAAGGCGTTGTTCGCGAGTGCTTCTAGGCATTTTCTACAATAAATGAAGCTGCTTTAGTACTGTCGCAACAAATGTCAATTCCAGATAAGAGAACTGCCCTCGAACGAACGTATATGCAATTCATTGCTAATGCCATGGGGACACTGACCGAAGAGCAACAACAGCGGGTCATTGATAAATCATTGGAGACTTATCTTCAATTACGTCGCTAGTGGAAATTTCCTATGATGCGCGTTGCCGCGTATCGTATATAATTGTCTTTATTGAATTGCGAATGTTTACAGCTCCGATTGATGTATTTCTTGCGCCTACGCGAAGATTAGTTGGTAATGGTTGCATATCTGGTCGCAACACTCCTAACGCCATTCTCTATCGATTCTCTCATAATTTGCATCGATCTACGTATTGTTTAGTGTTTCACCGAGGCGAGTATTGGAATTTCATTCCTCGCTATGAACCAAGGCGAGGGGAGGCACAATCCCGAAATCCTCGCTTGGCCGAGGCGATGCATTGATTTTTTACTTAATGCCTACTTTTATCATTATTCGAACGTATTTTAGCCATCCAAAGAATGATTAGATTTTTATTATATACGGAATTAAAATACATATATTTATATTTTGGCACTGTGGGTGTGTTTATTTCTGGAAAAAATTCAGACCGAGGCAAGGCGAGGTAAATTTATAATGCCACCTCGGACGAGGCGAGGCGAGGCGAGATTGACGTTTAGAAAAACGAGGCGAGACCGAGCTTGTTGGAAACCTCGCCTCGCCTCGCACCTCGTGAAACACTAGTATTGTTCCGGCATATAGCGCGACGACTGAAGGAAAGAATGAAATTATGTAATAACAACGGCTGCAAGAACAACTTTATTTACATTGTTGGACAGTAAAGTCTTTCGTTCTAGGTATATTTAACAATGTCCAACTAATACTTCAAAAGAATTTTCAATTAGGTAAGACCCTTTGCTTAATTCTCTATTGTAGACTATTTGGGCAGCTTCTAATATACGTCCATTATATGGAAGAAAGCAGCATCACCCAGAAAAATAGATGGTACATTAACGGTACTACTATCAACTGGTACAGTATCTGGTAATTCCAGTTCTCCATTTTCAAAAGTTTAACCAATTACACTAGTTCGGAAAATCCCTCCATCTGACTCAGATTTGAATTCGCCAACATTAAAATTTGTAGAGCAGTAGTGAGAATCGCAAATTCCAAGAAGCACAATACTAAATTGTTTCTTATAATAATAGTATTGTGTCCATGTATTTGGTGGAGCTTTTATGACCATATTATGTTTTCCAACAAATAAGCAGAGTAATAATAATTTCTAAAAAATCTAATTGTAATAATTATTATCATCGACTGCTCCAATGACGTGTGTACCAGTTTGCGAGCACCGTTTTGTACTGAGCTCTTCGTCTTTGTTTCACATATTCAGAGACTAATGCGACAGTACACCTATAAATAGTAATTAAACTTTACATCAGACGAAGGGACATAATTTATCTATTTATCGAAGCCATACACATTGATTAGTGGGGGATGCTGTTGGCTTTTACTTCCCTTAAAAGTAATATTTACGCTAATAGCTATTATATGGTTTCGGCAGATTTTACTTTCGCTCTACTAAAATGTAATATTTATCATAGCCAACAGCTGTTTAAAAAATTTCCATAGTGTAACATTTTTCCTCGCCTCTACATTTGACATTTAGTGACAGAATTTATTAGAAGTAAACATAACCTTACATTGTATTTATAATTTTCACATAATCGCTAATAATAATTAGTATTATTAATATTATTTGATTCAAAATAAACGTATATTATTACCAAATGATATGTCACATGAAGTTCCATTTAACACATTAATGGAGTAGGGTAGAAAGTTCTCGAAGATTTTATATTTAAAGAGGAATGTCTCAGTTGAAAAAATATGGCGGAAAAAATTAAGAGAGATTTATCACAATGTTTCGCTCCGTTTCCTTAGTGATTTTAGAGCAAGTATGCATTAAAATGTTTGGGGTATTCACTTACAAAACAATGTAAAAAACAAACATAAATTTACTGCTATAGCCATTTTTAAAAAAATTATTTTTAAGGGTGTGCATTTTCTATGAAATAAATACTAACCATGAACTTTCAGTTACGGAATTTACCCCAGGACTAGTATAAATTTTCTAATAGTATGCGTGTATGATAAAAAAATTGGTTTGGTCAGGGTTCAAATTTAATAACTGTGTTATTATATATCAATAATTGATCAGAAATTAGATAAGTCTAGCTTTCTATTTGAAAAAAAAAAGATATACGACAGAAGTTATGCACAATATGTTCAATGAATTATATATTCTCAAACCTATTAACTGTTTTGGTAAGTTCAAAAATAAATAATAAGTTGGATTATTATACAATTATTTCGTGACAGGTATATGTGTAACAAAAACTTTATCAACTGGATAGATAAGGAGTGGGATTATTGGAAATATTACTACATATGGTGTATGAGTATACATTAGTTTTATAGCATTGTATTAAACATGTACTCCATAGAGGATGTAATGAAATATTTTACGATACAAGTTATATAATCCACAAATTCAAATTTAAATTTTAAATTATCATAACTAAAAGCATGAACCAACTATATTAATTACAGTTGGTTCATGCTAAAAGTCAATCCTATAAAATATATACGAAAACTATATGACTAACATGATTTTTTTTTTTGGAAATAGCAATACGTACACGAAAGAAAACTTCCGTCTATGTTATTATCCATAAATTATGCGCTTTCATTTTTAAAATTTATGAAAACATAAAAAAAGTCTAATGATAATGAAATATAAAAATGTGAAACGAAAACTTTTAAGTCATAAAAATTAAGACTTATTATGTATTTAATGAAATACACTAGCTGACTTTATAGATTCGCACTAATTTAAATTTTCAAAAATTTTCATATTATTCATATTCGAGAAGCTGTGAATGATTATTATATTAATATCACGCTTAAACGATATTATTTTCGTATATAATTTAGTTAGCGAATCTTACTCATTCGTAAGTGCCATCGCGGACATCGGAAATTTTTATTTTAAGTTACGAATATGATTGGGTTAAGAACTATGATAATTAGTAACGCTTATCGGTAGTTTTTCAGTACTTATTTAAAGTGAATATTTGAATTACCACCATTAATGGATAAACTACTGGACCAGAAAATTATTCAATACATTTCGTATTCGATTTAACAATTTTTCATCCTTCACTGAGAAAAATTTAGAAGAATACATTTGGTAGGACTCCAATCTACATCGCTATATTGAAGGCATAGTATGTTATATAGATCATTACAATACAATGACCGGCAATATAGCGACGCAGGTAGGAAACCTACCAGAACCAAATGCGTACTCCTCAATTTTTAAAATCTACACAAAATAATATGTCAAATAATTTGCAGGCCTAATAATGCAACCAAATTGGTAGTTATTCAAATTACTTCAATAAGTACCAGAAGACCTACCTGGGATATTATTTCTCAATAGTTCTCAGTTGCCATTCGTATTAAGTATTGTGTAATTATTGAACGGGACAGGGCAAGAAAATGATCTCGCTTGACTCCCAATTAATCATTTACGCGAGCATGCAGTTACGGCATTAATTTGTAAATTTCTAATCGGACTCAAGAGCAAAATTGTTGAGTGTACCGATAATGTATAGATAACTTGAAATTTGGTGGTACATATATTCTTTTTATATATTTTTTTCCGAAAAGAAATTTGTTTGCAATGTAGATGCAGGAGTTCAAAGAATTATTACTGAAAAGTAAATATAAAATTTGAAGATTAGTTTGTGAGTAATTTTGTAGAATGGATAAGTATAAAATTATAATATTTATGAGACCAATATAGGAAGGGGTATAGAAGTCCTTTTGAATATTTACCCTACCCTATTATATAAAACAGAAAATTATATAATTATAATGATCATTATCACTATCATAATTTCCTATATATTACTATGTAGATTAGATACAATGTGAGTTTTAGTTGTAATTCACATATTTTATTTGGTAATCGATAATAATGACTCACCTGATATTGACAAGACGCTAGTATTATTAACTAAATTATCCATGATTGGTTGTACGTTATTATATGTTAATGTTTCCAATAAATTTCCATTTAAATTTAATGTTGTTAATGCATTTGCTCCACGAAATATGCCACTTTCCAATATGGTAAGTTTATTGTGCTTTAAATTTAACGTTTGTAAAATATTCAATCCATCAAATGCACGTTCAGAAAGTCGCTGTTTAATTTAAAGGGAAAAGAACGTTTATTATTAAAGAATTTATACATTGAAAGGAGAATAAAATGACATAAAACTGTTTTTATCGAATATCTATAGATTTTATCTATAAATAGAATTTTTATTTGCTCTAGACAAGATAACAAAGTAAAGTAAAAAATTGTTACATCCATTTTACTGAATTTTTTTTAATGAATTTTGATGAGCTTTTCGTTCAAAAACAATGAGATCTATCAAAAATTTCATTTGCGTACCATTTTTATCGATAGATTTTATGTTTACACAAATTTATAAATAAGATATTTCGTTGCACCGTACTCGATGGAAATAAATTCGGGCAAATTATTTTGATGCCAAATACGAACAGTGGCCAAGTTGTGGCCAGTTTACGGACACGAATTTGGTAATTTTCAAAATACAATTAATCAAGGAAATTATTTTAATTTCTTTTCCATCAGTAGATTTTCAGGACGTATCCCCCGTTAATCTAACGGAAACGGGTACCTGTAGTGCACACGGTTCGATTAAAGTGTGAGTTATGACGGGAGATGTATCACTGAAAATGTACCAACCAGTAACCGAACGAACAATCACAATTCATTTCAAGTTCGAGCGATCGAAATCTATTCATTTGGTATTTACGGTAACCGAAACCAATCGTTGCCCGTTCCGAACGACATTCCGTTGAATTCACCGATTGATTGGGTTGGAGGCATTCTGGTTCGAACTGAATGAATTTTATGTAATTGGATTGGACTCAATCAACCGGAATTTAGAAAATTTACATAAA
Organism: Symmerus nobilis; assembly: GCA_027564815.1. NCBI lineage: Eukaryota > Metazoa > Arthropoda > Insecta > Diptera > Mycetophilidae > Symmerus > Symmerus nobilis. Next base: position 4,917 of record JANTOP010017205.1, on the reverse strand, counting down.
GAATTTTAAATAAAATGAGTGTCCTCATCCGGATATCTTTGTCCTCCAGTTATCAATCTGGTGCTCGGAAATGATATTATAGCCTGATCCTGATAAATTATTCGATCTGTTATCGTTTTTCTTTCGATCTTCCTTTTCCGTTTCAATTTTATCGACGATCTCTTATAAATACCAGGTTACGACATCCGATCGTCGCATACAGTCCGAATCGGAGTCAGACATTTCCATTCGTTGACCTTCGGTTCGGTTAAATAACTTACTAACTTCAGTTACAATTTGTTTAACCGCGCCTTTTATTATAACAGAACCTATTTCAACAATTTTATTTTTGGCATTTTACTTTTATCGGCCATAACAGTAAAATGTAAATCAGAATATGAAAATGGCATTTTATATTCAGTGTTTCACCTGAAGATTTTTGTTGGAAAAAGTAATGCAGTAAAATTCCCCGCAAATACTCTGTCTTTGGCATGAAACTCGACATGTTTAACGCAATGAAAAAATATGTTCTTCATATTTCGGCGGAATGATATGAGAATAATATGAGTATGTTGAATAATAAAGATGAATGTTGCCAAAAAATTGCGTTTTTCTTAGTTAGACCTAGCGATCCTTCATACAAATATTCTTGTACTAGCGAATTGCCACGGTCTACCACAAACTGATTAGTCCTGTAGAGGCGCTGCATATCTACAAAAAACTGGTATAAAATATATTTTATACCTAATTCTTCATTTCGACACAATATTTTTGTTCGAATTTTAAAAATTTCGTTGCGGTAACGGCATTTAATTGTAAATTGTCTTTTTGATATAATTTATAATAAAATTATGAAGTGCATTATAGTTTATGTACGATAATATCAAACAACAATGCTAATAGATGCGAGTTAAGACCAAAATGAGTAAATTCGAGGAATTTTATCTCATAACGGAAAATTCACTTTCAAATTTGAATGAAATATTTTTAATTCTGTGTTAATTCGCCTGCTTTTATTTTTCAACTTGCCGGGAGTATGAACAGCTGATTTTAAAATTTGACAACTGGGATAAACTAAAATAAATTATAAACTTATTTCTTTTTAAAGGAAGATATACAAGTATTATCAATAAATAAAGCCGTAAGTAATTACAGATTATTATTAAATTCTCACTTATTAATTGCATTTTTTTTACAGGTGCGCCTGCAACGAGGTTCAATAAAAAACATTTAAAAGTAAAAGTAATTAAATAATACTATGTCGGCTAGCCAGATAAGTATGTGAAGATGAGAATCAGAAGGGTCGCTAGGAATCTGTATCGTCCAACATGTCATTGGGGGGCCACCATCACCAGATCACCAAATAAAAACCTTTTCAAGCCAAACGATTTTTCAATTCAATTATTCAATTCAGATTAAATTATTTTGTTAAACGTCAAATCGTAGGAATTGAAAGCCATATTCATTTTCGACCAAATATTTAGACGGCGAGTTCGTTTTAGACCATTGATTACCAGCTGGAGAGCAAACAATTTTTTTCGCGTAACCAATTTTTAAATAAATTAGTTTTAATATCTGAATGTGATTTATTAACGGTCATTTGATTACTTTTCGGCTTAATTATAATTTTTTTTATTGTTAAGCAGAGTCGGAATAAGATGCATAAATAATTTTCATTTATGTTTTTCTAACAAAATATGGTATCGCGTGCAGAGGGTTTGAAATATTTCGACCATTCTATTGTGCTGCCCTCATCGGATAATATGTTTTGTGGTAGACATGCTCATGGCGTATGAAAATTTTCCAACTTGGCACTACGCATTTAGAAGGAATATATATATATGAAGCACGCTAGTTTCTCCCTATACAGAAAGGTGTTGGGATAAATTGTCGAGTGTCGAGTGAGTGAAGCAAAATGAATAATGTAAGTTCAAATGTTTATTTTGTTGTTTCTTCAATTTAAATTTTAATAAATAAATACTAAAAAATAAATTCAAGTTAAATTGCCCTAAATATTTCTAATATTTATATTATTTTTACAGCGGATTAATCAAACACGAAAAGAGTGACTGTTGGAGCTCTTAGACGAAAATCTATTGTTCATAAAGGGAAAACATGCGACGGCGAAGGGTGCCCAAACTAAACGTTGCGTGTGGGAGGAAATTGCAAATCAATGCAATATATTGGGGCCCAGGAAAACAATGGAGGAATGGAAAAGGTGTTGGAGGGACTTGAAGAGTAATGTGGAATTAAAAATTTCGAGGATAAGGTTTGTTCTATTTGTATAAAATTTGATAGGTAAAACTGGAACAAATTGACAATATTTTTCAGACAACATAGAATAATGACCGGTGGGGGTCCACCATGTAACATTCACCTCAGCGATTTTGATGAACGAATTATTTCGATGTGTGGAATTGAGAGTTTTGATGGCAATGCGGGTTTATAGGTAGTATTAGGAAGGGTGTATTGCAACGAGACACCTATGGTATAATGAATGTTGACAATAGCGCCAAATAATACACCAGTGCCATCCACATCAAATAATACACCAGTGCCATCCACGTCAAATAATACACCGGTGACATCCACTTCAAATCAAACCAGTCAAGCTGAGCTTCCGGCGCCGGATGTTACTTTGCAAATATCACAAGTGACACCATCCACTCCATCATCAATACCACCAAGATCTCCAATACCTCTGCAATCTGCAACGCCAAGAATATCACCACTAAGAGTTAATTCTATAACACCAAGAACCCGTTTTCGTCGAAATACGTTACCTTTATCCAAATAAGCACAAATCTCAATAAATTTACAAAGGGAGAGTGTAGAATTACAAAGGCGACAAATCGAAATATCCCAAAACAATGAAAATGCATTCAAGGATATTCTTATTGAGCTTCGGCAAATGAATCAAAAGTTAAACAGGTGAAATCTCAAGACTGATACTATTTTTTTAGATTTAGATAAGTGATATATAAATATGAATTGAATTTATTTTTTTATATAAAAAACCAAAGATGAATTATAAAAATTAATATTAGAATAAAATATGATAACAATACTAAAAAGATCGTGCCAGTCACTCTCTTATTATTAATATCACAATCTTTTTAGTGTTTTCTTTATATAATAATTAGCTGACCCCGCGAACTCCGTTCCGCGCCAAATATCTTTGTTAGTCAACACAGATGGAATTGTGTTTGGTTGTAGAAATCGATTACATTGTGAGTCACGTTTGTTGGATGAATAAAACCCAATTTTTTCTCATTTAAACAAATAAAGAAGTTAGTTTGTCAATATGCGAACAGGCGCCGTACACTTGACTGTGCGAGAAGCAAGGATTTTCTAAATTAATTTCACACATACTCATCGACTGCTCTTGTGGTTTATTGACGGTCATCGTGAATGCAAGACAAATCGGGAACGGCAATCGTTTGAATTCGAATGCCATATCAGTTGGAATCATCAGTATGCGCGGAATAAAGAGATGCTCGCCTTTGAATTTTCCTTTCAGAATTGTCGCTTCTATAATGTTGGGCAACAATCGTTTGACAGCAAGCCTGGTTCCATTGCAATGTTTGCACGAAATTCCACAAATGAGATGATTTCAAGCACGCGTTGAGTTCATCCGCAGGTGTTTATCTCGGAATGACTGACAGCGTTTGATGGAAATCGCCAGCAGAATCATAGCGCCTCTAAAACGATTCTGATTATTGCGCAAGTCTTTCAGAGTACGGTTGAGAGTTTCCAATGCTCGTTTATGTGCCATCGATCATTCGTCCCAAATTATGATCTTGCAGTTTTTCAACACTTTAGCCATAGCGGATTTTTTCCAAATGTTGCACGTTGGTTCGTCTGCCACTTGCAAGTTCAACGGCATTTTCAAGTTAAAATTTATACGTCCGTCCTCCTTCATTAAAAGTTGCCGCAAAAATTTATACGTCCGTTCTCCTTCATTAAAAGTTGCCGCAAGCCAGACAATGCAGCTTTCAACGCTATTTGACTTCTTGATCGAATCTTTGTCAATATCAATTGTGTGTGAATTGTGGAACGTTTTGCCAGTTCCTCCGGGCACATCAAGGAAGAAAATGTCACCTTGTCCATCATTGACCGCTTTCATCAATGTATCGTATGCACTTTTGTGTATTGGATTCAACAACGGAACATTTGTTTGTCTCTATCGTAATCACGTTCTCGTTCCAATTCTCAGTTGAATCCGTCGCTCATTGGATGATTTTGCGCTGGCATCCTTAATTTTCTCAACAAATTTCCGCACATGTCCTCTATCGAAATCAGTGCCTCGTTGTGAACCTCGTTGTTTATTTGAAGTTCAAAATTGGCTTTTGCAATGCGAAATCTATGCAAAACGCCTTCTGACACTTCGTCTTTGTATTTATTCCATAAATCGACTGGGTTCGATAGAAAACATGTTGATATGATGATGGCAAATAGTGTCCGAATTTGATTTGCGGGCGCTGCAACAACAGCATCAGCGAGTACGCAATCCCAATGAGTGTCATTTCATATCGATATGTGATGTGATATGTGGAGCATAACACACTATCGACTGTCCGCAGCGATTCAAATGCTGTTGGTCCACGAATATTGACAGTAACAGACGCAAATCAAAGCATGCATCTTGTTTCGGATGGCAATCAGCCTCTTGAAGTCCACTGCTGAACATAGGCCGCCCCAAGATTTTTTCATTTGAGGGTTTTTGGTCTAATTCACCACGCTGACCTATGCAGGTTGGTGAATAATGTATGTTATGTTAGTTGGTCTTAAGTTGTTGTCATTTACCATTTTAAGTTAATTGACAACAGGTGTATATGTTTTTTGCCTTCTCCCAGATACGGGAGTCTTCCGTACTATACTAATGCACAATACGTGGGGCCGCCATCTCTACGTGACCATCCGATATCACGCGGTTAG
>JANTOP010017194.1:0-13873 GCA_027564815.1 Symmerus nobilis | reverse complement strand
CCCCCCCCCCCCCCCCCCTTCCCTTCCATTCCGTCGATTTTTTAATATTTCTTTTTTCAATTAGTCTAATACTAACACCCGATTTTCCGGATTATCTCTGACCTAATCCCGATCTTCCTAATCCTTCCTGCCTCCTTTCCGACATTCTCAGGCTTTTGAACCTTAGTCCTGATTTTTCTACTCACTTTAAGCTGGTACTTGTTTCTCCTCAATTTTCTCGGCTTTTTACTAACTTTAATCGAAGCGTTCCTAATTTTTCTTTACTTTTCCTAACTGTCCCAGCATTAGACATTGACTTATTGACATTGACGGTATTACACATTGCGGTAATGTGTAATTTTGACATTTATTGGCATTTCATTTTGCGATTTTGCCACTGTCATAGCTAATCTGTTATAAAATATCATTTTTGATATCAAATCATGAAGTTAATATCCATGATTGGCCCTATAAAACGTCAATTTATTTCTAATCGTAAATAAAAGAAGTAAATATCATATAAATATAATTAAATAACAGACAAATACAAGTTCAATTTATATTGAAATAATAATAAATTAATTACGGATTGGCATTTCGTAGGTTAGCGGGTTCAACTAAATTTCGTTCCCCATGCAAATATAAATTGAAATTTATTTCAAAATTTAGTAAACAGAAATAAGTTAGTTTTGACGTCTGGCAGCTACTAATAAATAAATTCACTGGCAATACTAAATAATTGGGGTAGAATAACTTTTAAATTAATAATCTTAAAGAGATGTTATCAACATCTCCGAATTTCCAGACTTTCTAAAGATTTTAGGGTCATTCCGAAATCATGGATTTGACAAATCACATTCTTACATGTTATATAAATCAATTGTATACATTTTCAGAAACATAATAATGTAGTAGAGAAATAGATTTCAACGCGTATAAAATTACATCCGACGCTTAAAGCTTTCTTTGAGTTTTCAAATTTTTCATAAGTTTTTTGGGGAAAACTTTAAATTTTAATTAAATTTAATTATTCGGGTAAAAACAGATCTCAAACTGAATAAAATAAAGATTTAAATAAAATGCTTTGAAGTCATCAATAAAGATTTTTTTTGGAAAGTTAAAATTTCGATACGGAAAATTTATTTTGATAAAAAAAATATCTTAAACTGAAAGTTTTCTTTAAGCTTTTGTAATAAAACTTCAGATTTAATTAGAATTTAATTAATCAAATAAAGAGACTGAATTTCCCTTGTCATTTTCTTTAATTTACAAACTGAATTTTCCACGAATTTTCTTCCGGAATTGGAAAATGAAATGAAGATTTATGTAATGATTAATGATTAATTAATTGATTAATGAACAGATTAATGATCAGATTAATGTATTGTTTCTTAATCATCAGATAAATAAATTGATTTATCAAAATTTAAAAACAATCAACCCCCGAATTTTTGAAAGATTGAAAATAAATAAAATATAAGATTTGAAAATAAAAATCCGGTTGACTTTTTTCTAGAATGACCCATTACTCAACATGTTTTCAAATTATTAGAATTTTTTCTATTTAATTAACTACATTCGTACTGTTCAGATCGTCTAACTGAAATTTTTCTGACTTTTGCGGACCTATCTGATTTATCCCAGATATTCGGACTTTTCCTCGCTCTTTCTCAAATATTTTAGTTTAATAGAATTCCGGACACCGCTGTAAATTTGTCTGATTCTGACCGACAATCACCTGTTATTTTCCTTTTTTTTTTGGAATTCGACTTTTCAAAATTTGTCTCTTACCGAAATTTTAGGGACTTTTTTTCCGAATTTTCGATATTTTCTTTCGAGTTATAGTGAATTCTTTTAACTTTTACTAGCCCGTTATTCGAAATTTGTTAATGTTCCCTGAATTGTATTGTATAACAAGCATACTTTGCTTGCATACCTTTATTATAAAGGATTGCTCCTTCACATTACTCTTCTTAATTTTTGGATAATATTTTGATAAATTTACGGACTCGTACGTTCAAATTATCTCAGATCTGTTATAAACGATCTTTTTGAATGTATATAAGAGAGTGTATATAATTCTTATTAATAACTCGAAATATTCTGCACAAAAGTTCACGTAGCTATAGGTTTAGTGACTTAATTCGGACCCTCTGTTAGTTCTAAAATATAGCTAAGTTGACAAATCTCGAAATTCCAATTCAAATGATCAAATTCAACCATTTGAACCAATTATTGTTACTTCTAGTTTACAACCAATAAATGAAGATTTACTATAATCGTAACTAGAAGATAGACATTTCAAAACGTTCCAAAAACATTTAATTAACATACATTTATTTAATTTAATTACCATAGATACCAATTTATGAAATGGTTTTCCAAGGGATCAATAAATAAGAGAGAAATTAATTCAATGAAGTAATTTTCCACTTTAATCCCATACATACGGAACGAAATGGATACAGCTCACCACTGTATTTTCTATTTGTATTGAAAATCGTAACGTTTCAATTTAATTTTATAAAATAATTTAAACATCTTTTTAACAATTGTGTGTGTATTGCGGCAACAACTTTGCGTGCCGGGCCCATTTATTTTGTACCGAAACCCCCAAATACGCGATATTAAAGATGAAAATCTAATTCTTAATTTAAATAAGTTATAAGACTTCAAGGCATAATTTTAAATTTATTTTTTAAAATAAGCCTTTCATCGAGAGAATTATAGACAATTTTTTAAATCTATAAACTATTACTCCATCGAAGCTGTATGATCGAATGAAAAAAAAAACATGTTTTTTTAAATAATTTCATAATTTATCGATAAAAAAAATATATCAAAAAAATTACCTTGAGATCTTTAAAGAAGATTGTATTCCGTGCCCAATCCACTTGGGAGAATAAATTTTGGTCTAACACTTTGCACATTAATTCAAATAGATCAACTTCACATTGATTGTACGATTGATTTTGTAATAACTGAAATAGTTGCGTTGACCATTCACGATCGTCGACCGATTGTACAAATTCCCTTATCATCGGCGATACCCTGGGGAAGTTCAGACTAATTGAATTCTTCCAGTATTTCTTTTTGCTAATTGGAATAATAAGCGCAAAAATTTTATAATGAACAATGAAATGAATTAATAAATAATTTTGAATAAATATTTTTTTGTTTTATTGAATTTTGATAAAAATTGTTATTTAAATGTAAACATATCGTAAGATATTTTTAAATGTCCTCCATTTATTAGGTAATACTGAGGTTGATAAGTAGTTCCTGAACCTGAGAACAAACCCCTAGAATAAATACTTCTAGGTCTCCAAGAACTTGAGTTTATCAAAGGTTAAAATGGAACCGAATCGAAGGTGAGAGGAATTCTTTTAACACTTTACGGAGTACTTTCATATCCTGGATTATCACCGTTTTTAAATCAGAACCTAGTTTCTGATTAAGATGACCTTTAGACGTGATATTATTACATATGAAAAGGTGAACGAGGTCATAATGATCGAGATACATGACATTTGTACGATCATTTTGCTATCCTTTTCAACAGTAAGCAAACGAAGCTATTAAAATCAAATTTTAGAAGCTCGGGTTAGTGAAAAAAAAACTCTAAATAGGAGGGGGGTTCTTTGAGTTTTCAATGATTTTCTACATGGGCTGAAAAGTCCTCAAACTTCCCGAGAGATGGCTTCACAAACGAAAAAATCATATGATATTTATTAAGTACCAGTCCTAAGAGGTGGATTTACCATTGTGGGCGTCGTAGGCTTGAACAAATTTGCCGCCCTTACCGTGATACCAAACATGTGTCGCATACGCTTAGCGGCCTTCGGATCTTCATTGAAATATATAAAACAGCAAAAAAAAAACAGCGAAATAATTCGGGAGCGAGATGAGAAAACAGCCAAACAGGAACAGCCAACTGATACGGCAGGGAAACGAACAGAGCGAAATAATGAACAGCCAAATAGAAACAGCGAGTTGATGTGATCCCGAATTTTTTTAATATATCGAGTCAAACTTCTAAAATGTTTGGATCATAAATTTTACCGCCCCTAAAAATTTGCCGCACTAGGCTCCTGCCTACTCAGCCTAGTGGTAAATCCGCTCCTGCCTATCCTCCTATTTTGTCTATTAGTTTACGAGTTACAGCCAGCTGTCTAGAATAACGCTACTTTCGATATTTCCAAAATAATGGAACAAATAGAAATTCATGTGTTGATTAAACATTGCTTTGGGATGGAACAAAATACAGCCAGAGCGCAAAAATGACTTGAAAAGTATAATGACACATCTGTTGCGTCGAACCGATGATTCAGACTTTTTAATGAGGCAGCCACTCCAGAAAGCATAAAGACAAAATACACCGAAATTATTCTGAATGACCGCAACATGAGAGTGAGAGAGTTGACATCGTAAATACTGAATGATTCGTTCTTGCAGATTCACACGTCAGAAAGTTCTAAGGAATCCAACGATTCTTATTTTTGAGATATGCCTTGATTTGGCAGTCAAGTTAAGTTGAGTTTTCAGCCGAATAAGTGTCATTTGCGGGAGCTTTTGATTTACTTCTTTAATTTGAAGAAATCTGAAGCTGAGGAGCATCGATTACTTGTAGAATTAAGGCACAGCGGCCGAAGACCGAAAGTGCACGAAGACGTGGAATGTGAAGCATTATTGAATGTAGATGCGTGCCAAACGCAAGAAGCACTTGCATTTACATTAGGAGTGACTCAACCAGCAATTTCACATCGCTTACAATCATTGGGAATGATTCAGAAGCAAAGAAATTGGTTCCATACAAAATAAAGCCGAGAAACGTTGAACGTCGATTTTTCACATGTGAAATGCGGCTTGCCAGGCATAAACTGATGATGAAAAATGGATCTACTACGATAACTCGAAGAAGAAATTATGGGGACCACTTGATCATGCTTCAACATCGACAGCTAGGCCAAATATTCATGGAAAAAAGCTCATGTTGTGTATTTGGTGGGATCAGTTTGGTGTCGTGTATTATGAGTTGCTCAAACCGAACGAAACCGTTACTGAGGCTCTCTACCTAACACAATTGATCAGATTGAGCGGAGAACTCAAGAAAAAATGCACTCACTACTACGCCAGACACGACAAAGGCATTCTTCTGCATGATAATGCTCGTCCACATGTTACGACGCCGGTCAAAACATACTTGGAAACGTTGAAATGGAATGTCCTACCCTATTCACCGTATATTTAAGACATTGCTCCTTCTGATTACTACTTGTTTCCATCGATGGCGCATGGCCTGTCTGAGCAACACTTCACATCAAATAAAGATAGCAAAAAATGGGTCGATTCGTGGATAGCTTTAAAAGATGAAGCGTTCTTTCGACGCGGTATCCGTATGCTACCAGAAAGATGGGTAAAAATAGTGGCTAGCGTTGGACAGTACTTCGAATAAAATATTTGGTAACGTTCATTCGCAATAAATGCCCAATTTTTGATAAAAAAATGGTGGAAACTTATTTTTACTCCCATGCTTTACGACATTAGATGGCGCCATTGCTGGCTGCCATTGTTTGACCCTGTCTCGGCATAATCAAGCGAAATTTTTGCGTTGATTCCTAACAATGAATGAAACATGGATCCACCTTGGACACGCCTGAGTCTAATATCCAGTCCGAATACTGACTGGAACCGTTAGAGAGCCGACCGAAGCGTGCAAAAATAGCAGCTGGAAAGATTTTGGCCAGTATTGTTTCAGATAATTGATTGACTTATTGATTATCTTGAGAACGGGCGAGGAACAATCACCGGAGACTTTTACGTTGACTTATTGGACTCTTCTAAGGTGAAATTGAGATAAAAAGGCTGAATTTAGCGAAGAAGGGTTGTGTCACCAAGAAAAAGCGCCACCTCACAAATTCAAAAAATCGATGGTCAAATTAGACCAATTGGGCTATGAATTGCTTCCCCATCCAGCGTACTCTCCACATATAGCGCCCAGCGAATATTATCTGTTTCCAAATTTGAAGAGGTGGTTGCAGAGAAAGAGATTTAACTGAAATGAAGAAGTCGATTTGGTAACTGAGGCTTATTTTGGAGGCCTCGACAAATCGTACTACACGAAAAGTGTCCAAGTGGTTAGAGGACCGCTGGAAAAAGTATCCAACTGGAAGGAAACTTCGTTAGAAAAAAACATTTTTATTCTTTAAAAATCTCGGGACTTTCACCCGTGAAATGCCGAACGCAGAAATCGAATGCTTGATGGTGCTTTCGTTCCGATTCTGAAAACAGCACAACGGCTAAACATAAAATTAGTAAATTAGACTGCCTTTTAGGATTTTTTTCAATCGAGCATAGAATTAAGTTTTATTACTTTTAAATTGGTGTAGAGATGGGTTGTAGTTTATTTACAAACCTGGCAGATCATCCTACTTGGATGTGATTGGTATGTTGTGAATGGCCTTTCATCATTTCTGGGATTAATTAAAACTCGGGCCACAGTGCCAGAACGTTCGTAATGTAAAACGAAAGGATTTTAGTTCTAGTCTCCTCCTCAAAATCACACTTCCAGATGAATCTTAATGGCCTAAATTTAATCTTGTACCGATAGAGATTAATGATGTGTTTGGCAGTTTACAGGAGTTTATACTGTGCCACCTGAATTTGTGGTCATTTTACGTTAAAGCATTAGTCTTGGATTTAAATACTAATACAATAGATCGTCTCTGAGCTTGGGTTTGGTTGGAGTATGAAGTTACCCTACCACCATACCAGTGCTGCATATGAAACTGAGGGCCTGGTATAGGCCGTCACTCCGATCGTAATTTATTGGGTATTGGAATTTAAACGCAATCACAACAGAACGCAATTTAGCGTTGAAGTCAGTGAGATGTGTGACTAGCCGACTTGTGGAATTAGCATATCTAGGAATAAATTACAACTTATGTCAACTCACGTCTAAATAGGCATAGGATTGGGTTAATATTTGGAACCATCCCACACTACAACCTTATGAGTTATCAGACTAAGCTGCAAATAGAATTCGAAATTAAGATATGAAATAACTGTTGTGTAATATTGCACGCAGAACTTAAGGTTACATACATCCTGATTATTTTTTAACTAGAACTGAACGATATCAGAGAGTGGCCTTATAATTTTAGAAATGGAAGGTATAATAGGACTGTGATTTCAAATCCTAGAAACTCAACAATCTTACGTTTGATATTAGTGCCAAAACCTAAAGTGATTTGATCCAAAGATTTAATTCGTGCAAAGTGGATACTCTCAAGATGGCGTCCACTCCCACCACCAAAATAATGGGAGAATTATAATATAAAAGTAATGATATTTGAGAGATTTCTTATCATTCCTGCTCCAAAGGAAATATTGCAATGAGATAGAAAGTAAGGAAAAATCGAGCGATTTTTGGGGCGAGTGTTTCAGCATCAACCTTAATTAATTCGGACAATAAAAATAGCTTATGATAAATTCATGCATGGAAACGGTTCTAAGAATAAGCGGTGCTTCCACTATCGAGATTACTTAATAAGATTAATTAATTTGGTTGGTAATTAGGTGCTTTTAACAAAAATTAAGTATCTCTGAGGTGGAATAACCGCAATAAAATTTATATAAATGAATATTGAAACAAAACTTATCACTAATACAATTTTAAACGGTTCCCATGCTTTATTTACAAAAAAATAACGGTTCAGATAAATTTATTCGGTTCGGTTCAGTATAGCCAATAGATAAATAATAAAATAAAATAGAATTTTGAATAAGAAAAATTGAAAATTATTAAAAAAAAACCAAATTAAAAGAATTAATTGAATTAAAAATAAATAAATTGAAATTAAAAACAAAATAATAAAAGATGAAATAGGATGAGGTTGGATATAGTGATGATAAATATAATTTCGGATTTGGATACATACCTAAGCGGTTCCAGTGATCCTGAGTCGGCGGTACTAGTTGGATTGGTGCTCGAATCGAAATTGTACGATTTCGGACTTAGTGAATGTGGCGAAGCGGTTGTCGAATTGGCAAACCATAGTTTTGAATCGACCGAATGTTGTATCGATCCGGAATTGGTTGTCGATGAATTTGTTGTATTTGGACCGCCACTACTTGTACCGCCGCCACCATTTGTACCGCCACCGGGACCTAAATTGCTGGCACTTGAACCGCTACCACCACCACCACCACCACCTCCACCACCACCACCATTACCACTTAACGATATTGCCGTTGTCGCACCGGTATTTACTTGAGCTAGTGCTATTGCAATTGGTGACGGTGATGAGTCTGGTGATTGGGTGAGCGATGATATCTGATTATCGGTTATGGATGGTGGCGATTGTTTGGAAGAAAGTACTCTCTTAATTTTTTTTATTTCTTGAACAAATTTGCTTGGTGTAGCAATTTTCTCACCTGTGGAATTTGGATTTCCTGCTTTATACTCATATTGGAATATGCCTGATGGTAGCCGGTCGGTGACAATTGAGATGGATTTCCTTCGGCCGCTCGTAATGCCTGCAATGCTAACTGTCGCTGTCGCATAATTTGTAACTTTCTCGCTCGGTCTCGTTTGTACATTGGTCCAAATTTATTTCTACCGCCTCGCATTCGATCCGCACGAACAGCTGTAAAGAAATATTTATAACTTTATTATCACTAATTTTAAGAACAAACTATCCATGTTTAAATATTGAAGAAATTTCTTTGAGTGTAGTTTTCAAGTCCGAATTTATACAAATTTAAAGACATTTGTTTGTAGATTATTAAAGACCATTTGTACATTAATGACTATTTGTAGGTTGAAGTTGAATTTACGCAGACACGATTCCAGCAGACGAAGCCAAGATCAAGGGCCTATAACAGTTTATACCAGGTGTGGAAAACTCTTCCGTGCAGAGGGCGACAATGAAAATTTAGAAAATTCGGAGGGCAAAATGATAAGGTTCTAGGAATCTGAACTATAAATTTAACACATTCTTAACAAAATCAATATAATTATATTGAGCAAAATCGTGGTAGAATTAGGTAACTAACTAGTTAGTATTAACCTGTTAATACTCGTTAATAGTAGGATTGAGTGAAGCATGATCTATATTTTCATTTATAAATTAAATTATAAATTTATCATTATTTAACATATCCAGAAAGTTATGGGGAAAAGTCTAAAAAATTGCGGAAAATTTAGGAAAAGAGAAAAGTCAGGAAAATTAGTAATGGTACGAAAATGTAAAAAAAAAATTCGGCAAATCGAGTAAAATTAGTAAAGATCGTGAAAAATCGAGCGAAAAAAAATAGAAAAAGGAGAAACTCCAATAAAATAGAGAAATAATGATTTTAATGAATTATGCCGTCACTTCCAGACTCACGAATTTTTCCATCCCCCAATATGCCACATGTCTAATTTTTAATTATAAATGGAAATAAGAAATGCATAACTGACTCAATCTTGAATTTTCTTGATTAAAACATTCTTTTTACTGATATTTAATAAATGCCCTATTATATTTATTTAGAGAATAGTTTTTAGGTTTCTTATGTTCTTATGTTTAGTAATTAGATTTTCCTACCACAACTAAGAATAATTTCTTTAAAATTATACCATAATTAGTTTTCTTAATTCAACCATTTAGATGTAAATAACATTTCGATTTACTAAAATCAAGAAAATGATTTTCTTGATAAAAGAAAATTTAATTACTCAATTTCAATCATCTTACTAATTCCGAACTTATATAAAATTTAGTCATTTAGTATTATATAGATTGGTCATTTAGATATTTAGTATATAACCACAAGAATTTTATTATAGATTTTTTATTAAGAATTATAGATAAAAGACATGAGTATAGTAATTAATTATTTAATTATCAGAAACTATTTAAATAATTTTAATTGAATACAAAAAGAAGTTTGTTTTAGAAATTTCGGTACGTACGTGTCAAAAGGAAAAAAAATCGTATTAATTCTGTTAAAGAAAAACAAAAATATTTATCTTTTTGGAAAATAATAACTCCATAGTACATCGCTTCTATTATTCTGTGAAAAAAATTTTATTATGTAAAATATCTAATACAAAAAATTATATTTTATGTCACATTATTTGAATAATGTTTACTATATAAATTTTAACATACACTGAGAAAAATAAATCTCGAAATTATTTACTGAAATGTAATTAATGAATGTTGTATCATGATGTATCGTCATTCCTATTCCACTATCCAAATAACACGAGGTTCCTTTGAAGCAAACTTTACTTGTTGCCTTCTCCCCAGAAAGGGTCGATAACATGGACTGAAACAAATAGTAATCGAAGAGAGCAATATGTCTAGTGAATACATCGGATGAGATAGAATCTCTTAGTTCGCTCCTTTTAAATAAATCTTGACGAATTAATGGACATGTGGTCAGCGTTGTGATATTGTAAAATTATCTTGTATGTCTGTTCTTCATCTCCTGTCGTTTTTCTTCTAGAGCTCGGTACAAACTTATCAATTGAAGTCGGTAGCGTTTCAGACGGTTGCAGTTCATAATAAACGACATCCTTCATATCCTACCAGATACACAGCATAAACTTGCTATCAAGAATATTTCGTTTGGGTTTCGATATAAGAAACTCTTTCTTCTTTGTCCGTTGTAGCAACACTCGTACATGGTTCTCCGTCCCTCAATGTCCCGTTGTTTCTATTCGTTTGGCAGCCAATTTCCTTTCTTTTGAACAATTCCCATAGCATGCAAACGTAAGGAAATGGATAGATGGGTAACATTTAATGCTACTGGCAATTCTTTTTCTGTTTGACATGCATCTTCGTCAAATAATACTCGCAAAGAAATTTTTGAGGGGGGGGAGGGCGAACGAATAATAGACTCAAATATTTCACATATTTATTCAATTTTGGTAAAAAATAACTATATTTCCGATATATATTCAGTCTGTGGGGCGGCGCCCACTTTGCCCCCCCCCCCCCAACTGGCGCCTCTGCTTTCACACATGCTTACCAATGGAACCTAGAAAAAACTTTTAAAGTAAAACTTCCCGCAAATGACGTTTTTCCGGTACAAAATTCGGCATTTTCAATGCGATAAAAATGATACTCCCTCCTATTAGTTCTTACATTAAAAAAAAAAAATAACATGTTAAGGAGGTCGGTGCGGGCAAATATGAAAGCTAAATGATTTTTTTTTTTTATTTCATATCATTCGCGGCAGCGAAAAATAGCGGTGGTTACGGGCCCGATTCCGTCGGAGACATTGAAGTTAGTCCTGATACGGGAAATACGGTACGGATTGGAAAAATAGAGGTAACGCGACCGGCTGCATAAATCGTGGAGGAAATAAGATAAGAACCACGAGACGTTTGGGCGAACTGGATACTACACCGATTAGTGATGGGCTTTTAGGACTTTAAAATAAGTATCATTTGAATACTAATTGAATAGTAATTAAATAAAATAACATCTATATTAATAACTGTTTAGAAAAATAGAGGTATTTGTTCTAAATTAATATTGTACTTTCCATAGAAGGAAAGTCGCTACATTTAAGATGCCTTTGACAGATTTGCTTGTTTCTACAAACAAGATATAGTTACAAGATGTACATTAAATTTTGATGCAGCACCGTGTTTCAGTTTATCATCTTTGTAATGTTGAAGAAGAAATTCGAGAACATCGCGCTGTTACTTATTTCTGATTTTTTACTATTAACTCCCAAATTATCAACCATAATTTCAAACTTGCACTCACGTGTTAAATCACAACGGGTGTACTTTTGAAAAGGTCAAGTTTTTAAGATTTTTGAAATCAAGCTGAGCGACATCATAATACTGTAAACATTTTTGAGGTCCTGGTAAAAATAAAAAAATTCTTTTAAATAAATTCTTAAATTTGTAATTAGCTTAAGATTTTGATCTTTCAACAATCATAGCTACTTTCCGCAACGTCCATGAGGAATAATAATTCCTGATATGAGATACTGGATCTCATATTAGGGATCATATTTTATATTCATAAAATAAGATCAGGTTAGGTTAGGTTAGGTTGGACGCTTGAATATGAAAAATCCAGTATCAATCGCGTAACATAAATTTAATTAATCAAAACAAATATTACCACGAAAAATATAATTTTTTATAATCATATGTTATATATTTAAGTTAGGTCCCATCACCAACCCATCACTGAATTTAATAAAATCTAAATTCCAAAAAGTTGGTAGGAAATCCGACAGATTTGAATATTTTTAGAAAAATTAACAAGATTATGAAAAGGAAAAAATAACAATGGACCATCTCAGTCGATAATGAAGGACACGATCTGAAGCAGAAACGATCTCGGTGCAAAACGAAGATACTGATAAAAAGCATTGGCCATACGATTAGGAAGAAGTAATCCCCGAGAACATCACGGATAACGAGATAAATAGAACGTTTGGAATAAATGAATTGATAAATAAGGTGATGGGCGGAAATATTGTTATGTAAGTGTTTTATGACACATTAAATGATAAAATTAAAAATACAAGTGTTTTTTATTCGATTCCCGAATTTTCCATTCATTTATGTACGGTTCCCTTAAAAAATAAAAATCAAATATAAAATTGTAGGTACCTGTACACTGTACAGTGTACATCATCAACTTTCTGATCGTAAAAGTTGTTTTCTAAATAATATTACTGAACAATTTGATACTTCACTGTTAACATATTCTGGGAAGGACAGCTCCCCCTTACAAAGTCATGATTAGCAAATTAAGCCTGGCCTTAAGCACAAGCGCGAGCAGTATATTGAACTCGATGTAGCTGAAACTGCAAACACCAGATTGATGTGGAGTATCTGTCAGAAAGAGAGTCATGATAACCTCAGCTGTATTGCAAGATTACAATACAGGCATCCCTCAAGATACGCGGTACTTGGGTATCGCAAATTTCGAGTTATGCTGAAAAAAATTGAGGCATCCCTCGAATTACGCGGTTTTCGTACAGTTTTTATACAAAAAGAACGACTACTCTCGATTTTGATAAAAGTCTCAGAATTTGTAAAGGTTTATATATAATATTCGATACGAATTTTTTTGTTTGTGATGTATCAAATAAACGGTAGTGAATGGAGCGGTGACTTTTGAAAGTGATATTAATAAAAAAGTTGGTTTTTTCAGTTTTTCAAATTTTCATCCCCTCCCATAGAGATACCCCACCCAAAGCTCTAATCTTAATTCATATCATATCAAAAATTTAATAAGCTTAATTGACTGACAAGAAACATCGTATTTCGAACCACCACTAAAAACCAAATTATCAAAAGCGGAAGATGGTAGCCAATCCAGAATCATCTTACATGCCAGCATTTAGAAATATCCACTGTACTCACAAGTAGTAGAACGCTGTTAAGCTGTTAAGGTAGTCACAGATGCTTTGTATTCATTTGAAAGGAAATATTGGCAGAATCAAATTCCCTGTACAATAATACCCGTCATATTATTAAATTTAATAAAATGGGAAATGAATAATAAAAACTTTGAACTTATATTTTCATCAAATGCCGTGGTGGCGATTCAAAACGTAGTCCTAAAAAAAGTGTTTTTTCTGATTTGAGATATCATTCCAAAGCACAACCTTTTTGCCATATTACTATACTCTTAATTATCAATTTTGAAATTTTGTATTTGTTTCTTATAAAATCGATACACCTTAGTGTTCACAGTTCGAATGCGGCTTCTATGTTATTAAATATCGCCCTGTCCCATAACAGGGCCCTATCTTATACCCGGGCCCTTGGGTTTATATTATGGGAATGTATATGGCTCATTCCACCAAATAAAATCATTTTTACGGGGCGACCCCCGCCGATTTTGTTCAAACTTTGTGAATATGT
>JANTOP010017183.1:0-13875 GCA_027564815.1 Symmerus nobilis | reverse complement strand
AGCTATAACTCAAAACTAAATTTTTTTCTTTTAAATATTCAAATATTCATAACTAAGTCAATTTTTGGAATTTTTGACTCTCCCTTACTTCGAAAGTGTATTTATTAAGTGGAAAAACTTTTATATTAATATCTATACATACCTCCATTAGGTATATACATAAATATCATAGATAAATAACGTGAAATCGCTTTTCGCGATTTCTCCAAAGCAAGGAGTTGTAAGATCGGATCTTATATGAAAATGTGCTCTCTCTGAGAGCACCATAGCGGTTAGGAATGAAAAATCATAAAACATTTTGCTGTTAATACAGAAAATTATTCCAATTATATTTAATGTTTTCCGATCGGAATAGTTTCACATTAGTTCCTGTTCATTGTGCTTTTAGCATCATCATCAAAATTTAAATGCTAAAGACTATTAGCTTCTCTCGTAAATCGAATCGTATATTCTATTCGAGGAGTAAACACTAATTTGTACATATTGTAATTGCCTCTGTAGTAGGGCTTATTAAGACTATTCCAAGACCCGGCCAGTCCGAGTCCAAATTTTTGAAGTCCAAATAAAAGAAATGAATATAATTTTTTGTATTCTTAATTTTAGTAGATTTTGTTTTTATTCCAATATTGTCACATTATTTCTTCAATTACTATTTTCTTCAACATTTTTTATCTTAATTTCTTTATTTGGAATTTTAAACAGAAATCTCTCTTCGTAATAAGAACAAATAGCATTTATTTTCAGTGCGGTGCATTAGTTAGTCGGAGTTGAAACTTTCCTTCATAGGGGAATATAATATAATATGGTAGTGCTTAAGTTCAATGAACTCGTGAGTTCAAAATTTTAAATTTTGTCAGTAATTTTACCTCAACGGTTCTAATATAAATTTTCTTTTAAAATTGCAACGACTCTGGCGACGAGTATTAAGTGGAGTCCCTAGTCCGAGTAATTGGGAAATACTCTTCGCCCGAGTCAAGTCCGGATATCCTATTCTAATGTCTCCAATTATCTATCTTGTAATTGTTTCATTTCTCACATTAATAGCCACATACACTTTAAATTATAATTAGTACATGGGTGGTACGGTACTCGTCTTAATTATAAGTATCATCTACGAGAAGTGTTAAATGTCCAACAGTCGTGATTTCGAGATAAATTAATGATAATAACCAAACAAGGGGCCTGTTTTGGTTATCGACTTGTTCCTGCTTAACACATTAAGAAGGTACGAGGAGTTGTATAATTCGATACTAATTTTATTGATATTTCTTCTCGCCTTATTTTTAGACTATGCTATGCCGATTAAAAATTGTGAAAAATCTTTTTGAACTCTCTTTGTGAATCAGTAGAGGGTTTATAATTTTCCTTTAATAATAATTCGTTAAATAAGAAACAATATAAAGTACAGGAAGCTTAATAAAAATTACATAATTATTACGAAAGTATTGAACAAAATAATCGTAAACTGCCAATATTATTATTCTATTATTAGATCTTTTCATTGTTGCCAATACATTTATTATTTGGGTCAACAAACCAATTTTTTATTTTAATAATATATAATTATCATAATAGTATCTGCTACACTCCTTTTATTTTAACAATTTTTTATATCGGAATCAATTTTTGATACGATATTTATTGTTATTTTAATAGATATTAATCCGTCGATATAATATTGGTCGTGAAAATCCAATTTACATTTAATTATGACTTTTTAGATTACGTGTGAAGTTTATTTGCATAAATATTCACAATTAAATAATACAATTTTCTGTCGTAAGTACATTAAATTTTTCTAAAATTATTTTAAATCTTAAATATTGTACTATTTTCTTATTACGTACTCGTACGTAATGTTCTGTTTAGTTATAAGTTCCGATTTATTGTTATATTTTGCTAATTGATAGCTAAAATATTTTCTAAAATTTAATATTTTATTAATTAAAGTCATGCTTTCCTGAGGTGTTGTCTCCATTCTCCTTTTACTAATAATTTTATTTGCACCATGTAATTAATCAAAATCGGTTCGTGAAAAATATTTACTTAATTAAGTGATATTATCTGGGATCGTTGACTAAGGAAATGTCATGTTTAGCAACAACATTTTACGCTAATATGTAACTTGTGCAAGATGACAACAGAGTTTATTGGCTGTTTGGCTTTCTTATTAAAAATACTTTAATGCTAATTTTTCGGGTTGTTTGTCGATCGATAAACAATTAATGTGTTAATTTAATTGTTTGTTTGCTTTCTGATCGGTTGTTGTCGACAAATCAGTTATTTAAACCAAAGGAGAATTATATTTCGTGCAAATAAATAATAAATAAATAATAATCAGGATGAACAGCTGATTGATTAGTTATATTTAAGTTCTATTTGCATTTGTTATTAATATTAATATTCGTGTGTATACAATTCTATTTATAAAATACATTTAATGTTTACATTAATAAATGGATTGTTCATTCGAGTTTAAGGATATAAAGATATTTATCGGAAAGGAAATTCCGTGAATTTAATCAATTTTAGCCCTAAATCTTTTTATTGAAACCACACTTAATTAATATTTGTATTATTCGTCGATACATATCTGAATAAATCTATTGCATCTTGTATCCTGCAAATTTTATGGAATTTAATGTAATAAATTAATGTACCGTGGTTGTATACAAATCAACCTTTCCAGCTATAACTGGAAATTTAAATTGGTGTCCATGTCTATTGATACGAATGACTTGAAAGTCAACATCACCAGTTTTTCAAATTGTTTTATCAATTTTTTTAATAGGGAAAATAAAATGTATTTTTTGGAATCTTTTGGATGGCAAAAATTATATTAATTAGATAAGAAATTTAATTATCCACGTGATGAATTCAATTTAGGTCGTCATTTTATAACGCAAATAATAATTGTTATTAATAGCCTTCTGACAGGAGAGTATGTTTAACTGATAAGCTGTAAAATGCTGATATTTTTATATATTATGTAGCGCAAGAATTAAATTTAATATTATAAAACGTGACTAAAAGAACATAGATATTTGGTATAGTTTTTATATATTTTGTCTGTTAATTTGAGTATTTGTAATGGACAACTTGGGCTATATTTTAATGACTCCATATTTTTAATACAATAATTTTTTTTAGAATTTAATTACGATTAATGATTATATCCATAATGATTAATCATTGTAAATTAATAATATCGCCACTCGACCCATCTCTTAATATTCCCAATATTTGCATATTGTACTTATCTTAACAATTATAATTGTTAATTGTCTTAAAATACATTTAATTGATTGGACTAGTATAACTGACTGAACCACCTCTGACCAAAAAACATTCAGAAATTGAAGTATGATGGTCTCTTGTGACAGATTGGGTGAAAACGCAAGGAAATGCCTAAATTTAATACAAATATGGAATACGCGTGATAATTTGTTAATTAATGACAGTATAAAATACTGCCAATAATTATTATGTATGTAGTAGTGTGGCTGGAAAAACGATAATAACTTATCTTTTTCGAAAGCTATTTTAAGTAGACCAGTTTTAGAATTGAAGATAAATTCTGCATAATTTGAAGTGTTTTAAGACTGAATAAGTATAATTAAATTTTTTCACGATTTTTGAGCGTCAAGTAATCATGCAGAACATCTAGCTAGATGGAACAAAATCGCTATGTTGAATTCAATATTCAATCAAGAGGTTCAGTATATTTTATAGAAATTATCAATATTATGCATTTCATAAAATAATTCATTCAAAACCGTCAACCGGAAGTTAAGTAAATAATTTTCCGATTTTTAAATTGTATAATTAAACTTGTACAATAGTTGTGCCTAGAAGTAGAAATATCGAACAAATATAAAACTGAAAAGTAAATATGGAGGTTATACCTTTAGGAAATCTAATCAGACCTATAGGAAACTTTATATACATTAAGGTAGTAGTCTGGTAAGTTGCGTTGCAATAATTAATTTTTTGTTTCTTACTTAAAAGTTGCTGAGTTGCTGAGTGCCTTACTTCAAGGGATATTATATGCACTAGGCATAGACGATTAATGTAAGAATGAGTTTTTTAAAAAAATCTGTTCTTGAAATTGTAAACACGTTTTTCCCGAAACTACGTTTTTTCAGTCTGCCCTGGTGAAAAAACGTTTTCAATCCGACCGATTCGTCTAAAATGTTTACACATTATTCTACACATCAGCAGCTCTCGTCGTGACAAGGAAAATGAAGTTAAAAAAAAACTTTTTTATATCGTTTAGATGTATGTTAATTATAACATAATAAAAAAACAAAATCATTGAATTTTATTTTCTCATAAAAAAAAAATTCCCAAAAAAACGTGCAATTTACCAGACTACTACCTTAAATGTATATCATAATACATAATGCAAAATACCCTAAGATCGAATTTGTTCAACAATTTGCGCTTCGAATCCATCATCACCAAACCGTTAGCCAAACTTATATTTTCGCCTAAAAATTGTTAAAAGCCTTTTTGGTCTGCACTCAAATTTAATTTTAGCTAGAATAACTCCAGTGGCGTGCGGTCAACATCTCCGTAATGTGTGGAGAATTGTATGACCCCTTAACAAAATGTTACAGCCTTTATTATATGCGTTTGCATTATTCAAGAGAGGTAGAGTGACCATTCGTACTGATTTTGTCAGTACAGTACTGATTTTTAGGCCTGCGTACTAAATTAAAAATTTGTACTGATTTTTAAAATTATGTGCAAAATGTGTACTGATTTGTACTGATTTTTAGAAAATTATTCCTTTTTTTTAATCGAAATCTTATAAATGTTATTGTGGCATTCGAACTTGAACCTAGGTAACCCTGTTTCAATTAGGTTGGTTAATTCAATTTTCGCAAAAATAAATAATTCAACAGACAGGACACACTACATACTTTTAAAACCACTGTTGTAATTGCACATTTTTGTTGCCGTATATTTTTTGCTGTACATTTATGCCGCCTGAATTTCCATTTATTAAAAAACCAAAAAATAATTCTGATGCAGAATTTAAAAGTAGTTTTTGCTTAAAGGAAATTTCAATTGCTAATGCGGGAAGATCTGATATTTTAAAACATGTCAGCACAAATATGCATAAAAATCTATCACTTCAGCTGTTTCATCTCATCCAACAAAATAGTGAAATATTGTGAAGTATTTCCCTTGGAGTTAAAGAGAAGCACTTAGCATCATTTCGTTAATCATAATCAATCTTTTCGTCCTATGGATTGCTTGGCCTCTGTAACACAAGAATGCTTCGAGCCAAAATTTAGTTGTAAGCAGACAAAGTCCGAGTTATGTCTACAAGTTAAAAATAAAAAATTTCTTTGTAGGTACTGATTTTCTGTCGAAAATAAATGGTCACCCTAAGAGAGGTCATGCAGAATATTTTCTCAGGCCCGAAGAAAATGTAAATATACGTTTTGACAGTTAGGTAAAAATACAAAAATTAAATATTTAGCAAAAGCTGAAATTTATCTAAGGTAAATCAAAAATTTATAAAGGCTCCCACCGAGAAATTTGAATATCCGAAATATATGATCCGGATTTCCCAATTATATTCTTCGGATCCAAAAAAAATGTAATGATGCAGTAAGTTTATAAGTTAGTTGAAGAAAAATACAAAAATTTCATAACTAAAATTTTTACTCAAAAACGTTATAAAAATTTAATAGCTCCCAGAAAGCTTCATTTTTTAACCCTATTTTTTTCGTTCTAAAATCTACAATATTCTTTCTGTCCAGATAACGATCCTTAAAAAAATTTAAAATTTTCTAAAAAAGAAGCTTCAAAAATCTCTAAAGCTCACTGAAAGCTTAAAATTAAAATATAATTTTATATAATTTGGAATCTAATTTTTATTCGATTCATTAAATTTAGATAAAATATGAAATTTCTCGCTAGAAACTTCTCAATCTACTGAAAGCTCAAAGAAAGCTCTAAGTTTCGACCGCAATTTTTTAGGTTTTAAAATCTATTTTTTATCCAGATATCGGTCGTTTCACGAAATTTTAAAGTTTCCCCAAAAAACATGCATCAAATTCCTCGAAAGCTCATTGAAAGCATATATTTATGCAACATTTCAGGCCAATAGCCGATG
Organism: Symmerus nobilis; assembly: GCA_027564815.1. Lineage (NCBI taxonomy): Eukaryota > Metazoa > Arthropoda > Insecta > Diptera > Mycetophilidae > Symmerus > Symmerus nobilis. Next base: position 7,745 of record JANTOP010017183.1, on the reverse strand, counting down.
GTGATTTGCCTTCAACTCAATTCAATTCACTAAAACTTTCGTAGAGATTTTAATACAACTATTTAAGAACATTTTAAGCTATAAAACATAAAATTTGATAAGCCTAACTGGGTTACAAAAAAGTTTAAGAAAAAGTCTGTCTACATTTTTCAATAGTAAAAAATACTGGACGTGCTTTATTCCGCTCTCCTGAAAAATCATGTTTTTGTATGTTTAAGTATACATAGCTTCCGAATAAAGAAACCAATCGGGATAATTATTTTATCTGAAGAGGAATCTATGTTTTGTATGTAAAGAGAAATTTTATCGAAGAAGAAGTTCATAGAAGTTATACTTTTTTTCTTATGCACTTTTTAATCCTGGCAAAAGAACGTCTTACTTTACATTACTATAACATGATATAATAAAAAAAATAAATAAAACGTTAAAAATAAAAAGTTAAAGGAAGGCGGAAGTTATGTGTGTCTAAAGATGGCAAAATTAACATGTGAACCTTAAGGAGCGCAGTAACTGCTCTCCCCACCTTAAATTGATGTAATTCAAGGAAATTTCAAGGAAACTCTAATTTTACATTTAAAATATAAATATATTATAATATATAATCATATATAATATTGGCGAAATAAAAACGATCATTTAGATTCTGACTTATTCCAGTGAAATAATTATATTAAACATTTTTATTTACATAGATTTTGGATGTTTATTGTTAATCTAATAAATTACAGAACTAATAACATTTATCTTGAATGGTTTTATGTTTACATTTCAATTACTTGCGAATAAAAATCAAACAATGTTCATAATAATTTCAGTGACAATATAACCAAAATATAATTAAATAATTTTAATAAAAATATATATATATACTTAGTATATAAAAAAATATATATTCACAATGTTATGTATCTTTTGTAGGTAATCAACACCTTTACAAAAGCTTTTGCTTACTTAATTGTAAATTTTCATTTATCAGAAAAATTCCGTCCAACAAAAAATCTATGTATATATCAAAATTAAATAACACAATTTATATTTACACTGTAAAATATTTCAATAATTACTTTCCAACTTAACAAAAATATTAAATATTGAAATCTAAAAAAAATGTATATTCATATTATTCAAATTATTAACGTTTCATTCTTAAAATGCTAAGATTGTATTAGAAATAAAATGCAATAACTAATTCAATTGATTTTGATTATTTCAAAAAAAAATATTTCTAGTGAGGCGCTGCCGATATATGTTGTTGTTTTTGTTGAGGAATTTTCTCATGATTATCATGGGAACGTTTCGGTACGGTTGTAGTCAATTGTCTAGCGTTCATCACAGAGCACTGAAATTTATAAAAGAAGTTAATCCAGCTAGTAAATTTATTACATATAAATTAAACTTAAGTAATTAAATTTTGTAAGGTTGATAAAAATGTGGATCTGTTGATAAAAATCGATCTTATTTACCCTAGATAGTCTAACCGATCTAATCACAATTTTTTTATAAACAAATAAATTCTGAATAAATTTTGGTTCATTTACGCAATAAAAACCATAATTTGAATTGTTATTCTAGCCTAAATATAAAAAAAAATTCTACAAATAAACAATAAATGTAACATCCATTAAAGAAATGTATATTTGCAGAATATTTTTAAATACACCATCCCATAGACAAATTTTTTTAATATATCTTTAGATTACCAATCGGTAATTGTCTCATTAACATCATTCATATATCGTACAAATTTGAACCGGTTTGAAATTCGGTTTTAGATCGAACGTGTATTAGAGTAATAAACGTTCGACTTAGAACCGAAGGTTACTAAAAATTTAACTAAATCAATTTTGTAAATTTATTGATCCAAATTGTACAAATGTATTTTCCAAATTGTACAAATTATTTTATATGCAATTTAAATTACTAAAATTTTCCCTTTTTCCTCATATTTTTCTGCAAACAATTTTATTTGGTTCAAAATATTTTATACACAGAATTATTTTTGTAAAACTCGTTTGCAATATACTTGTATGACAGCTTAATTATTGTATGACAGATTAATTCCTATACTACATTATCTCGATTTTTTCGTTAAAATTTATATTTTTTATACTTTACATAAATTTAAACTTAATGGATGAAATTTGAAAATAAAATTGACATATTGTACAAATTTTTAATGCAACCGAGAATGGGAAATCTCAAATTTGTAAAAACTTCATTCTCAAAATCACGTAGAAATCTTTATGCCTGTAATAATATATCTATATACTGTACATAAAAAAATATTAAATGCATTTAGGCCTTATTTGAATATATTTTAGTAACTACGATTAGGCGACATTAAAACCAATATTTTTCATAAAAGATGGCAGTAAAAGAGAAATTTAATAACTATAGCGTTGATATAGTATCAATGGATTAATACAATGTAAAAGATTGTATAGAAATATTTGATAACGAGACACCGTTAAAGGAGTATTAACGACAAATCTGTACAATAAAATTATGGTCATATTTGTTTATGATGCTGATATTATATGAACCAATTAAATAAGATTATCTAAAGTTGTTTTATACTGCTCTCATAATACAAATAAGCTGATATCCACCATTGTAATTGTAGTTTATATGGTCTATATGCCTAAAGATCCAGTTACAGAGAAGATAGGGATTAACACCGATTCTTCTTATAAAACCCCGGTTTACAATTTGACTAGTATTAAAGACTTAATAATGAGAGTATTGAAGAAGCTGGTGCTAACCACGGTACATTAGTATGCAGTACTAAAACCCAATAATATTGGAAGAATCAACTGGTTAATTCATTGACGCGACGAATAATTGAACGAAAAAATCTGTACAGAGTATTAACGTAAAAGTTTTATTAATGCGAATTCAGTGGTCTGTCCAGAGAATTTTTTTAATTTCCAGCAATGGAGTCTTTCGGATAAGATTCAGTTCAATAGGATATACAATTATCCCTAGATTTGTAGACTCAATTTTCTGTAGTTAGAAAGTTATTTGCATACTTTCAATTTATGCATACCGTACAGTAGCTGCCATTTAATATTACGCATGATACTACAGAAATTCGTAGGACCGACCTAAGTATACATTCTATTGGCGTTCACTATTTTTAAAATAGATATCTCTTAAAACATAAATAAATTTTAATTAATTATTTTATTAGTTATATAATATGACATACTATTTATATTCTGACGTTTCCTAGCGCGATACATCAATCAGTAATGCATGAAAAAATTAAGTTTGTATTTTGAGATGGAAAATAAATTTCGATATCAACACATTCTAATATAATTTTATTACATAGGATTATATTAAATTAATTTAAAATTTTGGCCTTTGAATACCGATTTTTGTAAGTCAGTTTTGTAAGTCATAGTGGATAATAAATAGCCTTACGAGAGCAGTAATAATATAGCTTAGCTAATGTGATTAACTAACTACTAGCTACTATTTATAATACACTAATTTACTTAAACCAAAATTTCAGTCTATATCAAGTTTAATTTAGCAAATTCTAGCAGATTCTAAAGTTTTAATAAATACGATCAGTTTTTTAGTTGTAAAACAAGTCTTAGGAGCAGATTAATGATTCATCAAAAATGTACGGAATACATTTAGTGAATGCATTTTTAACAATTTTATTTACAACATCGTCAAGCAGTTCCGTATTTTTTTTTTTTTCTTCGACGAAATCGGATTTATACTAATAATACTCAATTTTATGTTACTAATTTTGGACCAATTTACACTACAATACCAAAATAAAACATTTATTTAAATAATTCTATACTAAATGTTTACAAAAAAAAAGATTATGTTCTTAAATTGTTATATTACAATAGGTCGATTTTTTGAAGTTTTTACCTGATTTGACCAGTCCCCAGTCGGGACGGTAGCTTTATAAAACTTTGAACTTGTCTTATTAAAAATCGGAAGTAACTCATTGGCTTCGTCAGATAGTGCCTAAAATTGATTACCAATTATGAAAACATTGTAATAATCGAAATAAAATTTTTATTTACCTTTAAATAAACGATCGCATCGGTACCATAACCCTCGCATGAAAATAGTACAAGGTCTCCCTGAAAATATCTGGCGTACAAGCGGGAAATTGGTAAACCATATCCATAGCCTACAACAGAAAATTATCTTTAGTTTTTAGAACACGGTGTTCTAATCATTAGTGTTCAAATTAAGTACCAGCTAAAGGAACCGTATGACTATCCGATTTGGATGGTTGGGGCGCGGTGCTATACATATACTTGAAGAGTTGATCAACAGATGACCGTGGTATACCACCTCCCCGATCCGATACTTTAACACAAATGTCTTCTCGTCCCCGTACAACAGCGACTTCTATCGGCGGTATTTTTTCACAATCACCATGATGTTCCATAACTGCACGCATCGAATTCTTAAACAATTCAAATAACATGTGATACAAATGTGATGGCACATAAATTATTCTAATTGGTGATCCATGGTCAAGTTCATTATGTTGAGTTAGTTTCAATTCCGGACTAGATAAATAATATTGATCGCATAGAAATCTAGCATTTTCGTATGCATCCAATACAACCATTCCCGGGTCACATAACGGATCAATACAACCGATATGTCGTCCTTGATTTGGAATATCACCGAATAGAATTGCTGATGATTTTTAAATCCAGATCAAACATTTAACATAAATCAAGGCGACAAAGGAGGTAGGATGGCAAAAATCAAAACGGATATTTGTTAATAACTTTAACATAAATGGCGGCTCAACCTGTTTAACTTACTGTGCTGATTTATTAACATTCGTATACTTATTCGCGACATGTATAATCTGTCCAAAAAATATTGTATCGATAGTTCGATTGGTGGATCAACATCCTGCGATTCTTTTAATTCGATTACACCCTGTGCCATTGTTTGAACAACATCCGAATGACGATCTCTGATTTTAATTAAGTCCTTACAAAATCTATAAAATTAAATGTAAAAAATTAAAAATTGTTGAAAATAGTTCAGAGTTGATTATTATTCACTTTTCTACATTCGTTGGGGTCGGTTCCAATTTTTCGTATCTCATCACTTCTTCAAAACTCCTAGCATACCAGGCGCTTACCATTCCAACTGAAGGTGTTCTTAGTAAATTGTCGGGCAACAAGGCTATCTCTTTCATTATGTTGGCCAATCGGACTGGGAGCTCCTTTCGTAAGAATATAAATGATTTCTTTTCGCAGGCATTGAGACCTAGAAATATATAGGAAAATAATTACATTTTTATAGTAAATTTTTCCAATTAATTATATTTTTATTAATTAAAAATATTATTTTATTTATGATTCTTTCAGTATACGAGCTCGATTCACATTCTTTTATTTTACTAAATCATTTTTATTGAGAAATTAAATAGTTATTTTCAAAAACTTATTTCATACTCAGACCGAAAACTTAATAAATCGTATGTTACCATGAGTCAAAATACAACTCGTTTATACGAGAAGTTTCATTTATGAATTTAGAAAATTTTAAGATAGAAAGGAAAACGTACACCTTTACATTATAGTAGGGTAGCCCAAGCGGGGATTTTTGGAATTTACTCTAGCGCGTCAGATATTCAGAGGGGAGGGGATGTTAAGTGAACCAAACGCAGCTCCCATTCAAAAAACTGACGATTCGGATGTGACGCAAGGTCGTGGCGGCCTTTTGAAAATTCAAAAAAAAATCGATAGTTGGACTTTCTCGAGCGCGTCAGATATTCAGAGGGGGATGTTAAGTAAACACCAACAAAGCTCCCAATCAAAAAACTGACGATTCGGGTGTGTGACGCCAAAAAAAAGGCATTTTCAAAAAGCCGCCACGCCCTTGCGTCACATCCGAATCGTCAGTTTTTTGAATAGGAGCTTCGTGTGGGTTCACTTAACATCCTCTCTGAATATCTGACGCGCTTGAGTAAATCCAACTATCGACTTTTTTTGCATTTTTGAAGGCCTGTAGACGCTCCCCCCACTGGTGAAACGGTATACATCATATAAACTTTTTTTCTTTCTACTCTCTAATCTTCAAAATCCAATAGGTTCCCACGACGCTCGCGTAAATCCACATTTAGCATCGTCGGCTCCCCTATTATTATAAACAATTTTTAATTTCGTTATCATGAGGTATATTACGTTAATTATATATATATATTACGGAACGTATCGAAAAATCGTAAAGTTATACCGTTATACCATTGAAAATCATATGATTTTTGTATATAGAAACGTTACAAAACTTCAATGATTACCGTCCTGTTATTGGGATTGTTATGAAACATATTTCTTTTTTCCAGTAATTCATACGGAAACTAAAGTCATCTTCTTTTCTAGAGGTGTTGTGTGCAATTTTTATTTGCATCTCTCTCTTTCTAATGTGAAATTTGAAAACATTGGAGTGAAGTGTACACCGCATATCTAGAAAAGAAGATGACTTAAGTATGTTTATCTCCAAAAATCACACGTTTCTATAATATATCGATGTTGGTAGAAAATTTAAGTTAGTTACAACTAAGAATAGTTTTAAGTCCTCTATTAGCTTAACTACGATTACGATAGTGTCAACGATTTTTAATTTCAAAAGTATATGCGTTTTGTTGGAACAATTTTTGTCACAGATGATTTTCGGGGACCGGATTATATTAGCAGTATTTCCAAATGTTGGGTGTTAAGTTAGAATAAGAAGAGGGATACCTGTAAATTATAATCGATTATATTATTTAGATAGATAAATAACATATTACAAACTCGTGTCATAATATTTTTTTAATTATTATAAAATCGTCAAACTTAACAAATAAAAGATTATAATTTATTTATAAATCAATATTTTTACCCGTTTTTACTACTCTTAAATATTGTGATAATTATTGTTTATTTATTATTTCTGATTATCGTGATGATAAAGTCGGAGAGAAACGGCAAAAAGCTGACATCAAATGGCCTATTTCCCCACACGAAGGTGTCAAAAATCAATAAAAACAATGTAGACGACGGAAAGAATGGGGCCGGCCGGCGTTTACGTTTCAGTTCGTTAAACTCTATGTTTGGACTTTCCTTGGAGTCTTGATTCAAAACCATAAGTTAAGAAAGTGAAAAAGAAATTAATGCTTTATCATTTATTTAATTACCAGGTAATATCCGACTAAATGTCTGGGTAATAAACTTTGCTCTTCGTACTTCGTGTTGTGAGCTATTTAATTTTAATTACAGACAATAAGTGCATATAATATAAACATGAAATTGGAAATGGAATAGAATATTATATATTGTATAGATATTGGATAGATATGTCATTGAAAGCGGTACAAACCGGTTTACGTACGCAAATCACATTTTTAGAATATCATAGATATTACATATATCTTCTTCATACATACCTACGTTTGCAACTACAAAACTGTCAAGAAGATTTTCATAATATTTATCTTTCTGCCGTAGATATATTTTAAAATTTTTATATAACTAATTCCTTTAGCTACTCGTGTATAATAATTATTTTATATTATCGATTTATAATATCTATATAGTTTAAAAGTAATGTTATCAGTAAAGCCCGGAACTTCGGTTTTTTACCTATTTTTCTGTGTTATATCTAGATATGTTTCAAGTGTACTAAACCATAGATATTTAAATTCCCTTTCATATGAGCCGTACTTGTTTTTGCTTATTTTTAATATTTTTATACTT
>JANTOP010017172.1:0-13876 GCA_027564815.1 Symmerus nobilis | reverse complement strand
TTATGATATATTTGGGCCCCCTACAGCTTTCGGTCCCCCGCATTGCGGGGTCCCGCGCCATTGTAGTACCGCCACTGATTTTCTAGCATTTTTGTACAAAACATATGTTGAAAATATAAGCAATTTATTAACATATAAATATTATAAATGCCACAACATGATATCTATCGGTCTTCAGACGAAGCTAATTTCATGAGGACTTTCTTTACTGCTTTAACGTAACTTGCTTAGCCAATCACCGATATTTGGGAATTCCTAACAAAAATTGTCATTTCGATTCAGATGTTATTTTAGTTTTAATAAACAATGTCCAACGTTATGAAATTCCGCGGGCATTGGGACGAAACTTTGGGCATTTGTTCATTAATTATATAATATAACATCTGAACCATAATAGACTTTCTTGAAGAATCACTATCCCTGGAAATTTTAAAAATCGGTTCTTTTTAAATAAATTTTCAATAAATATTTTTAATATTTCTATTTTATATGTTTTATTCTAAATCGCTTTTTGCTACATTTTTATAAGATCTGGATTATTATCTTACCAGTTATCTCATTACATTTGGATGGATACCATTTTTAAAATAAAAATCTTTATTGCTTAATCTAATCGATTTGTATTATTCTTTAGATTGTTTAACATAATTTATGAGGAATTATTTGTATGTGAAGATTAAATATTTTTTTTTGTGACAATTTTTTTTAAATGTCTGTTTTGTTCAATTAATTTTTAATTAATCATGTGCAATTAATTTTTTATCCATAAATTTAATAGGAAGGAGAATAGTTAATATAGCTTGCGAATTATTAACCTGGACCACAACCTTCACGTTGTAATATAAAGGATTAACGTTTTGAACAATAATTATCATCTTTTTTCCTACTAATAAGTGCACAATGACACATGATTTTGCACAAATTGAATTAACATAAATCACCGCTGTTTATTAAACGGTAGAAATTTATTTAGTATTACACATAATTGATATGTGTCAGAAATACACATTTGCATTAAATAATCAATATTTAAGGTCTTGATCTTAACTTATAGATTTATCATTTTTAGAAATAATATGTAATTTGTAGGAGGTTTGAGAATTCTTTTTAAATATGTGTTTCAAAGAACACTGATTTTGTATTCAATTACTAACACCCCCAATGTACGTTAATTACGTATTGTTAAGTTACCTATTAATGCCGTGCATAAGATTAAAAAATTATTTCTGATTTAACTTATGTTTGGAATATAATATCTAAACTGTTTTTATGTTTGTAAATATGAATAATATAATAGTTCACAAGTATACTTAGATAGATATTATTAATCTTTTTAGAAAAAAATAATTAATTGTTGGATTGAATGATCGTCTTTAAAGTCGGCATTAACCCGCATTACAATAGATTAACAATGAGAATATTTTATTATTTATTAATATTTATTTTTTCCTGTAAAATACATTTTTTCATCTGAGGATAAAATCTTGCATAGGATTATTCTTTTTGCGATTAAAAAACTGAATTCATTTGTCTAATAAAGATGATTTAATTCTATAGGATATCAAACATTACCCTAATAAACTAATGTTTTCAATGCTTTGATTATAACAACAATTAAAATTTAAAATCTAATATAAAAATCTAGTATAGAATTGATTAATCATCATATTTTTTTTTTGAAAACTAACAATTTAGCAAATCGAATCGTCATATTAATGAGTAAAAAATCTATATTTATCAGCCCACACGATTTGTTATTTAATTTAAAATTTTTTGGCCATCATCGTCCTTATATGGGTTTATTAATGACAACAAGATTCAGAACAGAGCTGATGGTACGAAATATAATATATTCGTATATTTGTAGTAGTAATTATGATGTAAATTTATAAAATCTATCATTCTAAATTTTGTTCCACCGATTTTTGCAATGACTACAATTTGATTGCAAAATCTGTGGGGTTCAAAAAACCAATCGAATATAATTATAAAATTGCTTCCAGCACCTAATTACAAACTGATTTTAATCAAGCTAATTTTAGATGTCACGCTTCTATTAAGATAACAATGAGCATGGAGAATTTATATCCTAATACAAAATCTAAATGTAATTATCAATTTATGTTAATTTTAGATTCTTGACATGAAGATTGAAGATGTTGCATTTTGATTGATTAGTTAACATAAATTTAATTACTCTTTGGAATAGTGGAATTGATTAGAAAAAATGGTAGAGAAATAACAGTCCAGTAGTTATTGAAAAACAACAGTCCTATACAGCAGACATTAATTTAAATCGATCAGCTGTTGTTCCTATCCGATTTTAATAGAAATCTCAGGAATTGAGTAGACTCGATAAATATTTTAACCGTATTATTTTGATTGGCCATGTAACCTCGAAGTTGCCCCACAAGGTGACTCAAAATTTCCCGCATTTTTGACGTTAGATTTACAAAATTGTATAACTCCAACACTACTCTTTGAATTTTCTTGAATTGTATACAAACTTAAAGGTTTTGAATAAATATTAATAGTTACTTTAATCTATTAAAATTTTATTTATCGATTAATATTTAATTGCCCTATTAATGTTGAGTCTGTAGATCAAGTCTAGTATTTTTCTGAAATTTTTAATCGGAAGGGGTCAAGATATAAATCACAATTTGTTGATCGATTTAAAGTAATTTCTGCTATATACAGTCAATTAATTTATGGAGATGACTCAATTTTCCGTACACGGAACTAGTTGTATACAATTATTTGAAACATCTTAAAATAATGAAATTAAAAATAGAATTTTATTTGTTCAAACACTGTAAACGCCACCTACAAAATAATAATATTACCGCATTTATTAAATATTTATAAGTTATTTTTCATACAGTATATTCATAAAAGAATGTAGCGTAGAATTATATTTGTTGGATCGCATATTTAGAAAAAGGATATAAATAAATTGATATGTAATTATCTCCGAATAAAAATATTATTGAAAAAAATCTCTCATGCAATAATCTTCAATGCACTAGAGACAAATGGAATTGATTCTTTCTAATTTATAAATTAGATATGTTTCATATATGAGTTATTCGGATCTGACTTAATGATTTGAGGAATATTGTAGACAGATGCAATGTAAATGTTAACAAATTAACTATGCACCCTATTTCATTTATAATTTAATAATTATAGGTATATTTAATTTTCAATCATTACAATTTTTTTAACGATAATTTAATTTTTTTATACAAATAATATTTTTCCTTTAGGCGATGGCGGGCAAAATGGTAATCAGATATTAAGAGAGCTTTTATGATTCAGTTTTGAATGACATGTTTAACACAAAATTTTAGTTTGTAAAACTTCAAGAAAATAGGACAATTTTATGGAAAACGGATAATTTCGGAAAATATGAAAATTTCGTAAAATCAAAATATCAGCAAATCGGGAAATTTTGTGAAAATCAGTAAATTCCATAGATATAGAAGAAATTCATGGAAATAGAAAAATCGCATAAAATTCGGGAAATTATTACTAAAACTTAACAACAAATGCTTTAAAAAAATATTCGAAAATATCGAAGGAAATACGAAAATTAACAATTACTGAAAATTTACTAAAAATTTGTATTTTAAAAATTTCCAAAAATTATATGAGAATTCCTCTTTTGATACATACTTGTTTTTACATACATAGTTGGTTCTTATTTTGATATTTTTCAACTGATTGTGAGACAACTATCAAATCTATTCCAAATAATAGTACAAATCTGTGAGAAAATGCATATTTCTATCTTAGATGTTTAAACCTTTTTTACACCTAATTAAAATGTTAATTTTTGGAATAATTTTGAATTATTTTACAGTTACCCACAATCCGTAAGGCATGAAATATAAAATGAATATTATAGCAATATAATAGTCAATCCAAAAAGTAGAGTAACGATGCTAATAATTGGACATTTCAAAGGAAGCAATAATTATATTTTAATGGTCACCACTTTCGGCGATATATTAAAAGTAATTTTTCGAATCTTATAATTTCTCGCCCACCCTACCGACATTGATGAATGACTTAATAATTATTATTAATTCATAAATAAATTTAAAAATTATACTGTGTGTAGTGTATTATATCTACTAATAATAAATCGTACCTACATTCCGTATTGTAATTCGTAATATTTCCAATCTATTCAAAATTAACAAGCGAAATTACAAATGCATATGATTATGTATATTAAAATTGTTGAATAATAATACTGTAGTCAGGAGATTTGAGAAATATTTCCGGGATGAATAGCTTTTTTCCAGACTAGTATGAAGTATTTTAATATCGGTTTCAAATTATCGAGTGCACTTATCATAATCGATCTGAGAATTTTATAAATCTTATCAAACGACTATCAGATTTTTGTTATTATTATATTATAATAATAATTAAATGGTCAATATGAAAATGTTCTACATATTTTTCAGATTTGATAAATGAATGTTTATTTTTTTGCTGAAAGATTTATAATGTTAGAGATTTTGCACAAATTTGCCCATCATCATCTTCATCATAATATTTTAACTTGATTATTATTTTATATTCTTTTCCTATTTATAGTCGATCATTAGAATAATATGTAATAAACTTAAATATAACATTTAATATACCCACTAATTTAAATTTAATATTATTATAAATTTTTTTCCGTCCATAATATATATTAATAATATTAGAGACCATAACGAACATATAGTATTTGTACTGAAGGATGGGGCTGTTGTAAATTTGTTCTACATTTCAAACCAGAAATTACTGGGAGTTAATTTTCATAATTTTCGTACCTTATATATTTTTTAAGAATTAAGAGAAGTTTAAGAGATTCAGACTTTACATAATATTTCAAAAGTCGTTCCTTTTATTTATTTGAGATCATTTCAAGGAAAATGTTTAAGAATTACAGATATATTTGGCTCTTTTGCAACTAATTCTACGTTTACAACTACCCCATGCTTCACTACATATACAGGAAAAATTGTTTACAAATAATTATGATGGAATTTCAGCTATTGTTAGACGGGTTGGAAACTATATAAAAAAAATTAAACACATTTTCTAAAGCATTTTTATTCTTACCTATCAAGAAGGTAACAAGTAATATACTTGAAATTATCTGATCGATATGCTTATGGTTCACTGGCTAAGATGATGATCATTTTATTATTGTTATTACAGATTTCTTATTCTTTCTTAGATTCTTAAGCATAAAAAATTCTTATATATTTTAAGCAATTCATAATATAACATCCCGTTCTTATGATCAATATTTTATTATAGCACGACACCGTCCAGCAATTTACTAGTATGTATTAAATGTTGTACATTCTGCAATGTATTACTGCATAACATAACTAACTATACGCGGATGTGGATTGGGATAATCTTCATCCATTCAATCAATCATATTGATTTGTATTATAGTTTTATTATAAATTATGATATAAAAATGATTATTTTGTGGGTGTGTAAACACGTGTTATTCTTCATAATAAATACAATGTTATATTTATTGTGATAAGACATCAATGTAATAACACATGAAATTACCTATAGAAATATAAGTAAGTATATAGATCTTTATTATGGGATTAGAGTGTTGTAAATAGAATTTTTAATTTTTTTCGTTATGATATCGAATTTTTATGCACATATGGGAATAACCTCATACTAAAATTGTCCATCGGTGTCTTATTACTAGCATTAATAAATCCAATGCTTACTATCTATCCTATATATGCGATAGTATCCGCTAAGAACATGTAGATTTAGAATGAATTAAGAATAATTATTGTATAATGTTATTCAGAATAATAAAAGTTTCCATGGCTAAAAACTCACGTATACACCTAAATTACATAGTTTTATATTCCCTTTGAAATTGTATGCACATCGAATAAGTGAGATCATCAAATTCAACTGCAAATGTACGTTGAGTTTAAAAATAATTTAATTTCTAATTTATATGAATGAAGTTTAGGTCAGGGTTGCCACTTTCTTAAAAATTTTTTATTCTGTGATTTTATTAATTTTTACTAGTAATTCCATTTTCATTTTGATATGCTCAGACAGTATCTATAATCGCTCACCTATCCCTAGAGAGAATAAAGAGATTTCAAATTTTCTCAGACAAGGAAAGTTTTTATTCTAAGAATGGTTTTATTTTTGGGAAGAACTTTTAGATTACATATTTTTTTTACAGTTTTGGCAACTTGTTTGGACTTTTGCCGAGTTCAATATTTAGTGAATTTTACTATTTAAATGAAACTTTGCATTTCAAAAGGATATCCACAATGCAAATTTTTGTAGGATTTATCAATTTTCATGAAATTTCATTTAAATAATATTTTTTTTTTCACAAATTCATTTAACTTACACCAAATCATTGTATTTTTCCTGTAAGTTTTAAAAATTATTTCAAGCTACAGAATTCTGGTATTAATAGATCTACAGATTAAACTCTACAAACCGAATTAAACTCTCTTATTTTCATTAATTTTATTTTTTTAAGTATAAATTTTTACTTTTAGTTTCTCGAGATATTGATATATGATATTATTCTCGAACTTTTTTTTTATTGTATTATAGAAAATTTCCCTTTCCCGCCATTAAATCTCCCATAGAAACCCGTAATACTGACAACCCTGACAATAACATAAGTGAATTCATTGCCAATAAAATATAATAAGAAAAAGAAAAATTTACACATTAAAATTGATGGGAATTTTAAGATTACAAGACCTGCGTTGATTTCAATAAGGGAATAATCAATAGTCAATAAAAATCGATAATACTTAAATCATGGTCATTCTAAATGATTTGTTAAAAAATCATGAGCACGAACATGAATCAAAATTATTCTATTTACAAATAAAAGATTTACATTTTCTGCTGTTAAAATATAAAATTGTTAAGTTTATATTTTTTTTATTTATTGAACATCAAGTAATATTTTTTAATTTGGTAAAAAATCATTAATGTCTAGTAATAATTTATTGTTGCTCATTATGCGGTTGATAAACCCTATGAAAAAATATGACTTTTAAAGTATTGAAGAAAAACACCCACAATTTCGATATAAAAGCCATACAATAATTTAAGAGCTAAACTGATCATTTTTATTTTTCTTAATTCCAACACAATACCGCTAATTATATTAATTAAAATCTAAAATTACATTAACATTTATAAACTTCAGTTGTCCATAAAGTTTTATATATTTTATCATCTCATTAATGAAGTGGCTTTATAACCACGTCAAGTGAATGAGGTAGGACGATTTTTTAAGAAAAAATTGTTATTAATAACATTTTATTTTATAATATAAATTTTCAATAATAATGAACAGATTTTATAGAAGAAATCCAAGATATCCTAACCTACCCAAATAACCCAATTTAGAACTGTAATAAATCATTCTCAATTGGGATAAATATAATATGTAAATTCCATCACACTTTATTCGACACACCTTTAATTGGTAAATATTTAGCATTATACGTTTTTTTGATTATTAAATTTGAATTAGAAATTTACGCATTGTTCATCTATTCAAACAATTCTAACGAATATGAATTTTATATAACTGAAAAATCGTATTTGCACATACAATTTGTATTCAATAAACCATGCATTAAAATCACGATCCGTCGTTTTTTTAATCTCTCAATGGAAATTCTGAAATTTTCTAGGTTTACTTCTTGTAGAAATGTGATTAAATCATTTTATTGAATAAATAAAGACAGTTCATCACTTTGAAGTTATGCCCATAATTTGCTAGTATTTCGGACAATGGCCTATTGTTATAAGAAGTTTTTAACTCATTTTGCTGTTGCAGAATCGAAATTCTTTCGTGCTGGACTAATATGAATACAGGAGATTGTTCTACCCTTACATAATAAATATTATTTTAATTTTTATATATTTATTACATTTTTATTGTGTATAAAGTCCGAATTACAATAATATTTTTAATAGTTATAAGATTATTTAACATTTTTATCATAAAAATGTCCCGTCTCGTTGTCAATCTTTCGTAATCTTTACAGTTCTCATTTGAGATAAAAAGTCCAGAAATTTGAAGATATATTAGACACTCAAATTGAGCAGGAGATTTAACTTTTCTGGCTTGGAAATCATTTTCTACATGCAATTGTGTTAGATTGTGTTAGGTCGAAGCAATTTAAAACTATACGCAAATGATTCGGCTTTATTTCATCCATCATGCCACCGAACAATTAATTGGTATTGATTAATATGGCTCTTCTCAGAGTTAGCTGATATGATTTATTTTTGTTGATTTGTAAAATTTCCTATTTGCGTATAATTAAATTGCCTTTCCTAATTCTTTAATGGATATTCTTAAATAAGTTGGTATTACATTTATAAAATAATTTATTATTCATTAACGAATTTTCTACAATAAAGCCATAAAGATGGGCAAGTAACAATATAAAAATATTGTATCATAAATTAACGTAGGTATCTAAGGAAGGTGGTTAATTAATTATTATAGCCTCCTCTATGTAACAAGTCGCCAACAATCCTCTTATACGAATATTCCCCATAAAGTATAAATTTTAAGTTAAAAATAAAATTGACCACTTTGTACAATATAATATAATAAATATAGTGGGTGCAAGAGGTCATTCTCGTTCTTTAATAGGATGACCTCATATATAATGCATTTAATATAAAACTACCTAGCTAAAAATACTATATACACTTCGAGATGAAAGACGAATGATCGGCAAACAGAATTTTTTTCTCATTAAAATTTAATAGTTTTTTAATTGAAATATATTATTTTCCTTACTATTTTTATCTAATTATTCATAATATATTATTAATCTTTATGAAGTGTAATTATGTATCATCTCGGTATAATATAAATTTTTATATGAATTTTCCATCAGATTATAATCAAAAGGATTTGTAATAAATTAGTCATATTTATAATATAATAAAAAAGGTATAAATAATGTTTGCCATCTATCCCATTTCTCTTCATATAAATAGATTTTAATTTAAACTTTTAATTTTATTTGTTTTTACTGCGCCAATGCCTGTACTGTTATAGAGTAATAATCTTTAGACCACACATTTACCTGTAACATTTTGCTTAATATTATGAGTAAATCCATAGTCCTGGGTACACCATATGAGGCCATCACCAACACTCGTTTAAAACAATTCTGGTACATTTTAACTCAGCATGATTCTGTGGATATTACATTTAATTCCCAACAGATTAAAACAACAGAACATATTTAATAAATGGGATGAAAGGAAAAAACACGATGGAAAAATCATAATCAATAATGTAAAAATAAATAAAAATAATTACATAAAAAAGATAGGAATGATTAAATTTTAATTACCTCATGTTTTGCCATTTATTACTAATAAATATATACGCGATGTTTGTATTAGCTAATAAATAAGGTATGCAGGTATTTAATAAGGATAAGATGAGTAAATCGGGTATATTTTTAATAAGATGATCAAATAACAGCAATATCATAAGCAGAAAATTGTATTGCACATATAGGATTTGGTAGAGAATGCATATAATAATTGTAATCCGTGTCTACAATTTACGTATAAATTGGAAAATTAAAAATTATATTTCTTATCAGATTCTTTAAAATTAAACTTGTTGGGTTGAACACTCTTAGAATACAAGTCTGAAAATATTGCTTTTGTACTTAATTTTCATTCCCTTACTAATCGTAAATCTACTTTGATTTTTAAATCTGCCATTAGGTGCTCCCTAACTCGATCATAATCGATTAATCTGGTCCGTTGCAATTTTGTTTGAGGTAGCTGACTGTATATAACAAATTGACGTCTTTTAGAAAACAGACGTTAATTTAAGCGATTTTCTTAACTTAAAGGTGTATGGTATTCTTTTTGGAGATTATGAAATTAGAGTTTAAATGTTTGAAAATATGCAATTCATAAATTTCGGTAAAATATATTGGAGAACTTACATATTTTAAAATTGTAGCAGATTAATGATGTAAATTACTACAAATAGTTGTATGATCATAATTAGACTATTATTCAATATAATATTCTTAATAATTCCGAAAGTTTTGAAATTTAGCTGAAATCTTCATTCATTAGTGCTTACTATTGAGTATATAAGAGTTCCAAGAAATTAAATTGGAAGCAGCATTATTTTAATGTATTCATTGTGATGGTTTTTTTGTGAATATTACGAGAAATACCAACTGTATTAAAAAAAAATTGTTAGTACATCCACCCCTCCATTTACGCGGAGTATTAGTTTTTTGAAGGTTTTTGTATATTTCCTAACTGCGTAAAAATAGATCGCATAAATTGCATAATAAAAGCACCGCGTGAATCAAGGAATAATTCGTCTCAACTTCATAGTCGGCAATCTTTGGGATATATTGTATATATTAGAGTGTCTCTTACTTAGTAGTTTATTTACTAAATCCTCAAACTACATTTCCATTCTCCAGTACTTTCTGTCTCAATTAGAAACGGTACCAATTAGCATGAACACTTTCCCGGGTAAATTATGTATGGCTACGCTCTTTTAATTTTATTTATTATTATTTATTTATATTTTTCATTTATTAAGAATAGACCTAAGAAATTACATATTGGAATTTTGAAGATTCGAAGATAACGTAAATAAGGAACATCCTAATATACTGTTAGGTTCAAATAAATGATGAAAGGCTTCGTACAATACAATAAAAGAGTACAAAATATTGGTATTTAATTTCTTTACTTTTGATACTACAACATCACCAATCTGAGTATCTTATGATGCACTCAGAATCTTTAAAAAAAATTAACAATTCACATTATTATACCTTTATAATATACACAATTTTGTGAATGTCACGATTAATTTTCGTTATAAAACTTTTATGTCGTTGTATTTTTGTAACATTATTATAAGAATAACTCCACACTTTTTTGCAAAAACTTAAAAAAAATAGAAAGAAGGGAATAAATCCGTGCTTAAGATAGAGGGCATAGATCGTTGCCTGGGCATATATTATTTTCACATAAATATGTTTTATGAAAAGGAACAAGAAAGAATATCTGCTTAGAATATATGGTATATTTTTATATGCATACACAAGATATCCCCATAATCTTGCAGTGTATTTTTTTTATAATTATAATGCTGCTGGTACTGAATACTGAAACTGGATGCAAATTTGTTCAAAAAATGAATTTAAAACCGAAAGTCATAAATCAAAAGATTTGCATGAGAATTTAATTTTTTTTTTGGTATACGGCTGCGTGTTTTCATGCTTACATAATAAATTATGCAACTTTTGATTTAAGGGATAAATATTAAATTCAAATTCTTTTAAAGTCAACGGTGTCAAGATTTTTTTTTTTTTCAAAAGTTCTCCATCTTATAATAACTAAATATAAGGGATTTCTCTATTCATGTCTAATATAATCATACAGAATTTATAATATCGCTTAAGTAATGAATATGGATGGAGCTTTATGCCTGTTTTATAAATTATTGTAGATTTTAGATGTATCTAAAAGATAGTTATTATCTCGGTGGATGTTATAATGTTCTAAGAAAATGATTTAAAATACCCAAAGGGAGAGACATAATTTGTTTTGAATTATTTATTTAACTAACGAATATTTATTTTTTGAATATGAGAAATAATTTATTGGTCGCGATTTTAACCAATATCACCTTAATATATTTGCATTGTCAACGTAATGATATAGATGGCTAACCATAACTCCAATTACTGTGGAAATTGTTCACAGTACGTGGTCGAAATTGACATTTAAAGGCAAAATATGGAACATAAATCGAATATTGGGAGGCCCACTTATGCCCATTTTAATCTTACTCATATTTTAGTTATAATGATATGGTATGTAGACCATATCGAATAGGTAGATGGTGGAAGAAAATAATTCACAAATAGTAAATAATAAAATTAAAATATATGATTGATAACGAAAGCTAAAATGTATTACAACTACCAACAAATTATCATTGTATTCTACAGAATTACGAATAACAGTTGAATTTAAATTGCAAAATTTATGAGAATAATTAATAAGATTATTTTAAATTAATTATTCTATTATTAAATCATTCTAAATTTATTAATACTAATTAATAGACTATTTCAAGATGATGAGTGATAAGGAATACGTTCAAGCGTCAAAAATCTTATTTGTCAACATTCTTATCGTTCTGCGTATAATCGGAAAATTTCAATCCTAATACTATTTGTAAAAATAATTAGATTTTGATGAATCGTAAACTTGTTACAATCTAATATATAACGACACAAAGACAACATGATACATTTCGCGATAATTTGACAATTTAATTTCGAAATATTTGATAAAAGATTTGCGAATTTTGATTAAAACATTTTGTAAAACTAGAATAATTCTACGAAAATTTCAAAATTTTATAAAAATTGGACAATTTGGAAATTTCAAAACCGCTTTTACAAAATTAGTCTATAAATCTATAGAACATATTGTTAAACTTATATTGACAAATTATTAACTGTGACATAAACAATAATCTGTTTTCTCGATTCAAAATTATTATATAAAACATAATTTTATCTTTTCTTGATGAAACTAATTCTCTGCTGCTATGATCAAAAATCTTAGCATTGGAAAACTATTGTTAGAATTTTCTATACAAAATTCCCAACAGTTATCTAATTGCATTTACTAATCAAATATCAGTTAAACCGAATAACAATTAAATACCAATTATAAGAGAAAACAGTTTATCTAGTATTTTCAAAGTACTCTTTGAAATGTAATTATAAAAGAAACCCTTGAATTGATTGTTATACGATGTGAATAATCGACAATATACGACTATTGTTTCATCTACTAAATGGTTATGGTGGTCTTGTATAACACTCTATACCTACACTTTTGTTCTTGATTATCATGATCATATGGTGCTAATTGGCATGCAACTAATATTAAAAAAAAAAGATTTTTTCTTAACAATTGTAATACACAGATGGATATAAAATAACGGCAAACATTGTTTAATTTTATACAAACAATTAAACATTATTTGCGTGATTCATAAATTTTCAAAAGAAGAAGTTAAATTCAAGTCAGTTGAAGAGAAAAAAAACCAGTAGTGCAAAATAAATATGAAATAAAAATAAATTATTTAAATTCTTAAATCATTTTATTATGATAAATAATACTTTAAATCAACTACTTATATTATACACTTGTTTCATTACAAGAATCGAATAAATAAGTAATATTTCTTAATAATATATCTTAATTATTAATTCTGTTCTTGAATTCTTTATGTTAATTTTTAACATTGTTCTCTATTCTCCCTTTTAAATGGATAAAAAAAAACCGATTAAATTGTCGGTAATTTATTCGAACATGGTTGGGTACATGATTTTTAAATAAAATATTTATCCTGTAAGTGTTCCTAAAGGAGTGTCAACATTGGTAATATTATTAACACTTCAATTGCAAAATATTATTCATTCTTTACTTTTTAAAATATATAAACATTTTATAGAAATTGTATATAGATTTTTAATAGCAAAATTAATCAAATTTAAAATATTTTAAAAACTATAATTACATAAAACATTTTAATAAATTATTCAAACGATTATTCCTACATCATGTACAGTTTATAAATTAAAATCTAGATGCCAAACAGTCAAAATCAAACCAATTTAAAAAAAAATTTTAGAATAATAATTTATAAAGAATAACTGAAGATTCTTTAATAACCAATTAAAATAAATTTGATGATTAAATTTATCTTAAATTTAAGAAAACT
>JANTOP010017161.1:0-13876 GCA_027564815.1 Symmerus nobilis | reverse complement strand
TACCCCCCCCCCCCCCCCCATTTTTATTAACCTCCAAATTAAGCTGATATGGCTCCGTGCGACTCTGTTCTCCTTCGACCCATTCAAAAACCATTTCGAAGAATGCGATTTTATAGAATCGAAGCTATAAAACAAAAACTACTAACTGAGTTAATGTTTATGCTAAAAATTTAGATCTAGAAGGATTTTTTAAATGTGGCAGCATTTTCTATCATTCCTATTCCGGTATTAGACTATAATATACGTACTATATAATCTCATTTAAACTGACGCGTTTTTCTAACGAATTATGATAATGCAAAAACACAACTGTACCAGATGTGATAACAACCATTCATTAGAATTTCATAGAAAAATTGATAAAATCTAAAAAAAAGAAAAGTTTACCAATAAAAATTCATATGTAGGAAAAATCATAAATCAAAATTAGACTGAACTTTCTTATCGCCTTAGTAAGAACATCTCAAATGGTCGAGGCTTATTTAAAAAATACATGTTCAGCTTTTATTCTCCAACAAAATTTGTGATACAAGGAAATCGTTCCAACCCCCAACCTAAACTAGGAAAAGAAAGTGTGACCACATCAATAATCTTCAATATTTAATATTTGAATTTATTATGACTTATCGCATGTGAAATACTAGCAAAAGCTCATGTAACTAGAGTTTGAAGGAAGAAAAAACATAATACTGACCAACAGATTTGTTCTCATCATCACATCTTATATTCATGTAGCATCATATGGGAAACGAAACCCCATTTTTTCGGTTCCCGAAAAACTCTTATTTTCCTACACAATCTACAGTACGGCCTCGCAAAACAGCTTAATTTTTTATTATACCGTCGAACCATTTAGGGAAATGAATTTATTTTAATCTTACTGTAATCGGATAAAGTTGATGTTAAAGTCAAATAACATTTAATATAATTCAGTTTTACAGGCTGTTCCGTTTCGTGTACGTTCTATTAAGCATATTTACCCTCCTAAAACGACTCAACCTACTGAACCATGAGCAATGTGATGATAGATTTATAGCTTTCTATTCGACATAAGCACTGTATGTACAGAATATACACAAGTTTATAATGTATGTGGAACACAATGTTTATTTGATATGTTTTCCAAAGGGAAATGTTTACTATATCCCATGAATTTAACTTTCCTCCATGAGGTATGGGGGTCGGTATTTTATGTACAGATAAATATAAGACGAAGAGTTTGTAAATATTTTATGTGTGATGTCTTTAAGACAGTAACTTAAATACCGACTTATTTGTTTGATTTAGCAAATAAACAAATAAACCACTTTGGTATCAAAGTACTTAAAGTTAATCTTTTGGATGTTTTGTTACTTATTTTAATATCATAAATAATACACATGTAAAACACGTCGAAATTTATGATTTGAACAAAGCAATAGAAATGATATAATTATAAAGGAAAATAGACCATAGACTGGGGCATGTTACAGACTCAGAAGGTGAGTAAAGGCTGATCGTATGTCTTCTCGCTTTTAAATAGAATGTAATATATATATGTAATTATTGTCAAACTCACATTTCTGGCACCCGTAATTGTACCAAATTTTAAAATTATTTACGAAAAATACTGCGAGAATGTACTCGTTTCTAATTTCTACAAAAAGAGTATATCAACAGATAATCAATTTGAAAATATTTATATAATTTTCTAAATTCAATCCTTAATTTTAGTTCACCAAAGTGCAACAATCACTCTATAAAAGATAGAGACTCTGAGATATTTTTGAGTTTATTTAAAATTTGAAGGGATATTCCCTATGCGTGGAAATTAATTTAGATACCATCTAACATGCTACGATATATGATATTTTTATAGATATGCCACGGAGAACAAGTCTGAGAAAGGCACTGTTTTAGTCTACCGACATCATATTCAATACAAGTCTTAATAGGCAATAAATACATGCTAAATAATATTCATACGGTAGGTAGATCAATGGCGTGCACTCTAACGCGCAGTTGGCACAGAGCACACCTTCTCGAACCCCTCGGGATAACACTTCAAAATTTGCATATATAGTTATATTTAGATCATCATTTAAATGATTTCATTCCTAAATTTATAAAATAACCCAATGACTTGTCCCAACACTACCAAATTTTGTCTTACATTTTCCAGACTTTATATCGAATTTTTTTTTCGACTTTCCCGTACTTTATATCGATAGAAATTTGCAGTGTAATTCCCCATTCCTCATAACAGATAGTTATATGTCTAATTGAGAAGTTATTCGGTTCTGTAGAATTTTGCCACTAGTTTTTGGCTGTAGAGTGCAGATCTATCCGCTGAATTTATGTCTTTTGTTAAAACAGTGAAAAGCAATACAAAATCTGTAAAAAGGGTAAGAATTCAGAGGCATAACTAGTCCCTACTTCTCTCCTTTTTCCGATTTTTTATAATTAATTGAAATTTTCTTAGAAATTGCCTTAGCTACAATTTTCGCCCATTTTGATTAGTTTTTTACCGAAATTTTCTACACATTTTCTCAATTCCAATTCTTGCCTGACATTTCCCGCATCTTACCCAAATTTATCCAAATTTGTCGCTACTTTTCATAATATCGACTTCTTCCTATTTTTTATACGTTTTCTCAACGTTTATTTTCCTAAATAGTTTCTGGCTTTTCGGACTTTTTCCAACTTTTGTCGAATTTTCCTAAAGTTCTTCTGATTTCCTAACATTTTCCTGGGACTGTTAGATTTTTCCCGAGTTAAGGGAATTATTACCTTATCTTTTACGACTTTTCGCTCGCGTTTTCTTGACTTAATCTTATCTTTTCTCGGTATATAATTTGAATTCTCTAAATATCGTTCAATTAATACATACTGTCATTTATATATCTGTGGCTCCAAGCATTAACCGCTTAAGTGGATTTAAGACGAAATTGAGTTATGAACACCATCGTATTCTCCATGTACGACTGCGTATACCCACAAACATTCTCAACCGAATTCTTTAAATTGACCAAAATATAGCTATTTGAAGAAATGCATAACCGCGTAAATTCATGTATCGGAATAAATTTATAAAACTTTAAATCGCCCTCCTGAAAAATTGCAAAAAACGACTTAAGCGGTATACTTGGAGCCACAGATATGCTTTCAATGAGCTTTCATGATTTTTGAAGAATGTTTTCTTGGGAAAATTTGAAATTTCGTGAAAGTACCGATATCTGGATAGAAAATAGATTTTAGAATGTAAAAAGTTAAATACGTAATTTAAAGCTTTCTCTTAGCTTACAGTGGATAGAGGAAGTTTTTAACCAAAATTTTATCGAAATTTAATAAATGGAATAAAAATTG
Organism: Symmerus nobilis; assembly: GCA_027564815.1. Classification (NCBI taxonomy): domain Eukaryota; kingdom Metazoa; phylum Arthropoda; class Insecta; order Diptera; family Mycetophilidae; genus Symmerus; species Symmerus nobilis. The sequence continues at coordinate 10,531 of JANTOP010017161.1, read as the reverse complement.
GATTCCAAATTATATAAAATGACATTTTAATTATAAGCTTTCAATAAGCTATCGAGATTTTTAAAACTTTGTTTTGGAAAAATTGAAATTTCGTTAAAGGACCGTTATCTTGATAGAAAACAAATTTTTATATATAAAAACTTAAGTTTTGAACTTAGAGCTTGTGCGAGAATACCATATTTCATTTAAATTTAATGAATCGGATAAAAATTCGATTCCAAATTATAAAAAACGACATTTTAATTTTAAGCTTTCAATTAGCTTTCGAAATTTGTAAAGCTTAACGTTGGAAAAACTTGAAATTTCGTTAAAGGACTATTATCTGGATAGAAAACAAATTTTTACACGTAAAAACTTAAGTTTGGAACTTAGAGCTTTCGGTGCGCTTTTAATAGTTTGGGAAAGATTTCTGCGAAAATTCCATATTTAATATAAATTTAATGAATTGGATAAATATGCGATTCCAAATAATATAAAACGACATTTTAATTTTAAGCTTTCAATGATCTTTCGAGATTTTTGAAGCTTTTTGGGGAAAATTTGAAATTTTGTTAAAGGAACTTTTTTTTGGGTAGAAAATAGATTTTAGAATGTATAAATGAGGTTCAGAAAATAAAGCTCTCTGTGAGCTTTAAGTTTGTACAGAACTTTTAAACGAAAAGTTTAGTTTTGATATTTTTGTATTTTTCATCAACTAATTTATAAACTTCATGCATCATTACATTTTTTGGATCCGAAGAAAATTATCTGGAAACCCGGATCAAATGTCTCGATCCGATATTCAAATTTCTCGGTGCAAGCCTTTAAGAATTTTTGATATTTCTTACAAGGAAGGTACTTCCGGTGTCCGGCTCCGATTGCGATAATTTTTGAATATATTATAGTTCTTGAAAATATAAGAGATACATATTTTTTTAGCGGCCCATATTGATGTTGAAGGGGTGAAATCCACCCTCGAAGTTGGGGTGCAAAGTGGTAAATATGCTGTTTAGCATAGAAAGAGTGCACCTATCGACACAAAATAAAAAGCAGAACGTTTGTTATGTCGAACAATGAAGATTACATATCCAACTTTTCATGTGCCCCCCACTTGGGGGGTAAGCCACCCCTTAACGTAATTAACAATTACCTTTTTTCAATATAACTTATCGAATTATCATCCGATTTAACGAAACAAATTTTAAATTTTATTGTGTTTAAATCTCTAGTTGATCATTTTTTTGGTTTTTCCCTAAACGAAGAATTAGGGGTGATCTACCCCTCATAGTGAAATATCTGTTTCTTGCAGCTAAAATGGTTCAAGATGGCGTCCGATGTTAAAGTGATGTATGGAGGAGTAGTTCATTGGGTCAAGCTGGATCTAAGAAAAATTTTAAAAATATAAGATAGGTGGCGCTGCTAGCAAATTTTATGAGTTTTGTTCAAAAGTGTGGTAGAAAGGCGTTAAATATGAAAATGTTGTACAACAAAGTTAATCAGCATGCAAAAGTGCATCCTAGAAAAATATACAGTAGGTGGCGCTGAGTGTCAAAAATTGAACATTGTCAAAAATGTCGCTTCGGTTGCGTCAGATCGGAAAGCGATGTACTACAAAGTTGTTGCGTACATCATTGCCCAACCAATGATGTGCAACACAATATGTAGTTTGGTTAACCCTTTGTCGTCGACGGACAAAAATTTTTGTTCGAGAGGGAAAGTGTTATTTGAAAATTTCCCCAAGAGGTTGCAATTTGGATAGCAATCGGTTTTCGTTGGAATTTCTTCGTTACCCCCCTTAATAAAAAAGTCGATTTCTTGAACAAGAAAAAGGACATACTTTTTTTTACCCCCTGTAATTTTTTCATTTCTTGGGACATTTTGGCCTTTGATCGCCGATTGCCGAAAATTTTGTTCGGCAGCCAAAAAACTTTTGTTCTATGAAAGTTGCGTAGATAGTTGCTCTGCAGGACAAAATTAAAAAACTTGGAAAAAGTTAACCCTTTCAAGCCATTTGGACTAAAATTGGATTTTTCAGAAAACCGTCTCCAGCGGAGGGGAGGAGAGGAAATTCGAATATGTGACATTTTTCTTGGATAGCGAGCGGAAATACCTATCAGCTGATACTATATAATAGGGCGTTAATACAAAAAGATATTTAAAAAAAAATAAATCAAAATGTTCAAATTTTTTTTGTCGTCGATTTTTCAGTGCATTTTCCAATTTCCTATACAAATATATGAAGCCCATGCAAACCATATGAAAATAATATACACGCCATAGGAAACCTATACAGTTAGGTTGACAGACCAAAGTAATGTATGGCAATGTTGTTCGGTATCTGTCAAAAGTCAGTGCTGGGAACCAATTAGTGTTAGGAAACACAAAAGCCCAATAAACCGTCCCAGAGGAATGCTATGTTAGGATAGCCAGCAGTGAAAGTTCCCAGCACGGAAGTACCTTCCTTGTTAGATAAATTTTAACTTTTCCGAAATATGCATTTCATTTTTGTATTTTTACCTAACTGTCAACGTAACTTTCTGCGTTTTTACATTTTTTCCGTAGCAGTAAGCAGTAAGTAATGTTCTCTTGAATAAAGCAAACGCATATGATACAGGGTCATAAAATTCTGCACACCTTATGGAGATGTTGACCGCACGCCACTGAGGTAGATTCTAGCTAATCATATTAAATACTAAAAATCAATAAATATGTTTAGAAAAAACGTTTATTAAAATTTGGCCCAAGGATTACTTATATTTGGTGGTATTACTTATAACGGTTACATTTAAATTGGATAATATTAAGCAAACAAATTACTACAAGTTGTTGCAAGTATATTTACTATACTAAGAAGGAAGGAGGAACTTTATAAGAATACTTTAAAACTGAGGGAAAAAAATTTCAGTTCACTATAAAATTGTATAGGCTGGATTAATTTTAGTTTTATTTTAATAGTACTTAAATCTTCGATACTGAAGCATACAAAATGCTACGGATTAGATAGTGCTAAAGCCAAAGCGCACTAGAGAAAATATAGATAATAATGACGATAACACCTACCCAGATGAGGGTAACCTTTCAATAGGAAAAATAATAACGGCAAATTAATGCTATCCATGGACATTAAAAAATGAATAAATGTGAATTTAATTTATTTATTGATTATAATATTTATGTTCTTTTACTTAAATCATAATTTCATTCATTAAAAACGATTTATCAGTAATTATTACTTTTTATGTCATTCGTATGTATAATTTATATTTTGTTTCAATTGTATTTCTCCTTACCTAAACACAATCCTAATATCTCCTCGGATTTAACTTCTTTTGATATCATACATAAATATTTCATTATCACACGGTAATTTAAGAAAAGTAAATAACTCATTAAATTTTACATATTTTCTTAATTAACATTAGAAGATGATCACATATGCCGCACTCCATGAATAAATGGTATGGCATCGTATATTTATTAATTCATATAAGAAAATGAATAAAATATTTCGTACCTTAACCATTAAAGATAAGTATCAACTATCAACATTATTTGTAAAAACCTACCGTTATAAATTGTAATAACAATTATACTTGAGTATACATATACCTCTACCTTGGCCTAGACGGTAACGTCCTAGATTTTGGGAGAGGGAGGTTATGGGTTCGATCCCTGGTAGCGGCGAATTATTATCTTAACAAAATAATGATTTTCGATTAACTTTAAATATATGTCTGTTGTCAATTAACTTAAAATGGTCAAAAACAACAGGTTAAGACCGAAAAACAACTAATACAATAATCACCAAACCGCATTGGTCAGCGTGGTGAATTATTAGACCAAAAACCCCCAATGAAAAAATTTTGAGGTAAGCAAAACCTTGATTATGTTCTGCAGTGGACTTCAACAGGCTGATGGCAATACATATTGAAGAATTTTCAATTTCAATTTTGCCAAGGCTCCAGATTGTCAGATATAATGTGGACAACCTAGTACGAGCTAGTTTGCCCACCTTTTACTACATAATAAAGGTAGAAATATAGTAATAAGCAAAATCAACCACCTTAGCATATATTTTCAAACGACTTATTAGTCGTGTTGTGGGTCAGTAGCAATTACATTCCTCGACCAATACTAATCAAAATTTTAGAAAAGTATTATAAGAATTCAATACTCGTAAAGTCAATCTTAGGGTGCACACGGCACTGAGACTATTCAAAAATTGTTTTTTTAAATTCGTGTAGAAATGGGCTGATTTAATATTAAGAGTCTCCCACCATATGTCTAGGGATTCTGGTTATTAGGACTTCAGTCGCCTGATGTACGTCGTGTTAAAGGTACGGTGTTCATTATTAATAATGTATTGTTAATGTTAAGAAATTCCGGATTAACAATTCATATTATTTTACTGATATTGAAATAGAAAATTTATGTTGATTGGAGATATTCAAGTTTATTTGAAGTTAATATCCTTACAAGAAAAATATATTTAGAAGAATTAATAAAATATAAAATATCATGTAATTTAGCTCCCCGTTTCATCTATTGCTAAAATAAAATCAACCTTAATTCTGCATTATACTTGTAGTATACTATACAAACAGACAGTCTTCTACAGTCGTAATTATGAAAAGTTATATTTTGTACATTTAATCAATTTTATTTTGATGGGCTTTAAATGAAAACTTGGAAATGGGATGAGCCAATATTATTTCCCATAATATTTTTTTTTTAATTCTTCTCTGTACCTCTTCTTTATCAGCTACTTCTTTTAAATCTATATTACTTCTTCAGCAGCTAAATTGTTGAAAACCGACAACTCTCATCTTCATAACGTGACCGTTTATTATCATATATATATCAATATAATATGGTTACAAAATATTGCTTCCTCGCTAATCCATTTTCTGTAATCCCATAATACATGTTGGCCTAAGTATACAGATTATATTTGTAAATCCATCCCCATTATGAATGAACGAAGGAAGATTAATAATAAAAACATTTTTAACACGATATTTTTTAATGATCGATATCGAGACTATACAAAATCGAATTGTTTTAATGGATTTAATGTTGAAATAATTTTAAATGGCCCATCAATTTATTTGTTTGAATGAAACACTGGGTAATTATCTTTCCAAAAATATTGCAAACTGCATAATATCCTATAATATACTGCCTTTGGATTATGTTTGACCTTTAATGATCAATTTCAAGTTTAATATGTATTGAACTAGTTAAAATAACTTGTATATAGCGTGTAACTTTTAAAAAAATTCGCGATATAAAAGTTTTTGTGGACAATATATTTATAAATATTTATATAAAGCAAGATACTCCCTCAAATATTTGAAGAAACTATTGGTAACGTTCTAGAACGAAGCGTGCCGAGTCAGTTTATTAACTACAATTTTTTTCTGACAATTTTATAAAAATAAATAAAAGTGTTTGAAAGCAATGCTATGTGGATTGGATTTATATCCAATATCAAACCATGAGGGATACCTGTTTTACACACTTAGTTTTTAATCGAATATTTCCCATCCAACTTCACTTTCTATTCATTGATATCCACTTCAATGGTATATGTCATCGGTCTATGATCGGAGGAAATATGCTGAATGCTTATAGCTTGATTATTAACTCTTCTCATCGCTAAATGTAGAGTAAATATATTAACTCTATCAGGGTAGGGGACGTAATCCTATTTTACACCAGAATGGACATTAACTTCCATCCCAGCATTCTCTAATTAACAATCTTATGTTTGACTTCCCTATTGAGCATATGAAAGATTTCGATGAATTTATGGGCCCTTTTGTATTTCTAGGATACCGAATGCTTATTAAAAGTTCGCAGAGGGCATATTCAAAGTTGGCTTAGAGTAGCTAATAGTTTTTATGTAGTGTGGTAGTCTGTAGAAGACAGACTTTTACGGAAAATATCTTCCGCACATTTTTGAGTGATTTAGTGAAATAGATTAATCTCCGCAGATGTTAAGGTTCTCTTCTCAACATAGTTTGATAATAAGGATTTCTGTCCAGACATTTCGGATTCATTAGACTGCCACCCTTGACTTAGCTTCTGTATTTTGCAATTACGTCCAATTTTGGAAGATTAGTAGAGATGTTATCGGGTTTGGCTCCTTTGCCATCGGCCTATTTGACCTATTTGATAGATCACGCTCTCTTTGGTTAACATCACGCCAGGTAATTTTTCGGTGTAAATTATTCCTTTCAAAGGATAATTTCACTTTGAGTCACACACCTACCACACCTTTATGCCATACTTCGCTGGTTTACTCGGAATATATTAGGTGAATCGAGTACGTCCACCGTCACTTGTGCATGTGGTATGAACACTCCTTCCAAATTGACCATCAATAACAGCCAAACATCATCTAAAGCTGTCGATTTGCTGGCTACAAGGTGCGCAATACGAGTACTGTCATTTTCGAAACGGATGTACGTCAAAATATGCCTGAATCTGATCAATGACATCATTGCTTTATATATAGCGTGATTGTAAGCGGACTAAATCTCCTTCGTAGGCTGGAAATTTTGTGAGAAACTTCACCGAATAACAGAAGACCGAAAAACAAGCCTTCATTCGAAGTACGATATGAATCATTGGCCCGTCGTTTCGTTTCTCTAACAATTACGTTGTCGATTTCTGGCGATATCAACATTTAAAAAATCAAAATTGGATTGCGCAACGTTTCTATCTTCGGATCAGTTCGTGCAAGGCCGGCTTGACATTTCGCGAAGCCCTATGCACGACGATTTCCGAGGGTTAAGACAATAATGATTTAAATAATCAGATACACCTTAAGTAATTTAACTTAAAAGTGGATTGACACATATTTAAGTAAAATTCAACAAATTTTTTAAAAGAGTTCAGTTCAGTTCAGGAAAATTAAGGATCTTTGAAAATAGATATTTCATTAAATCGATCCAGTTTCGACATCACCTAACTACTATATTGTCGAAGTAGAAGAGAATAAATTTATTAAAATATTGAAAAATATTAAAGAATTTTCTAGCGGGGCCTTCCGTAATAAAAAACAGTCATTACAAACTGCATAATGGATGTGAATTTCATTAATCAATATCAAATTCATAATCAGCGACCCCGAAAACTTTATAGTACATACTTTTAGAACGATAACTTGACTTTTAAAAAAAAAACGTCCGCCATTTTGGATCCGCCATTTTGAATTTTATAAATTTGGTGTCAAATTCATAATCAGCGACCCCGGAAACCCTAGAGTACATACTTTCAGAGTGATAAACACACTCGTCTAGTTCTCACCAACGAAAACCACAGTGCGGCGGTTTACCAAAAGTTTGTCTGAACTTAGCAGCTAACAATGGAAACAAAGTCATATGAAACGTGTTTGCTATAATTTATGTATTTATAAAAATTAGTGCTTTATTGAATATAGGTCAGCAAAATTTATAAATGGCAGAAATTCCCAAATAAAAGATAATACGTGCGCAAATTAATATCTCTTATAAAGAAAAGTTAACAGGCATATTTATTGTAGTTTCCCAATCAAGGAAAAATTAACAGAATTAATGATGGAAGAAATTAATAAAAAGAATAGTCAATTATGCTAAATAGAAATCTGTGGATGTTACAGCACTTTGAATTGGTTCAAGCAGCTGGACTTTGTCACTGTGCTGTGCATACTGCATAGTCATACATATTATTTTAAAAAAATCACAGTTGAACGGAAATTTAATCTATCTATTCATTTTCTTTACTTTTACAGTATACAATTATACATTATACACTCAATACTGTTTTTACACGGTCTTTTTTACACGGTTTTATTCTTACACGGTTTTTTACATGGTTCAAAAAATTTCCCCTAATACTTTTTTACACGAATTTTTTTGGTTTTGCACGATTTTTTTTATTTTAATTTTAGGAATTCTATTACCTCTATAATAAATAAGTGATGTAATAATAAATAGAATTATTAATTCTGAAGTAATAAAAATTCTTAATTGTGAATAGTTAACATTTTTCGATCTGTTATTCTGGTAGATTAGTAGCACTGAAATTTCAAACAATGAAATCATTGATAAATAAAAATACCTGTGACTTATTTCTGCGCTGAAAAGTTCTGACCTTTATTCAATCATTTAATTTAAACTACGCTACGGTAAGAACAATATTTGCAGTTCATTTTATTTTCTTATTAATACGAAATTAATAAGAATCAAAAACTCATACGTTTGTTGTCAGACGAATAAAAAACCAATATATGTAAATTATTTTTGATGCATTTTTCTTTCTATAATATTTGAATAAAAATAAAAAAATTTGAATTATTTGCGGAATTTCCTCGATTTTTAAGAAACTTAATAACGTATCCCAGGTTTTTGTATGGATTTCATGTCTTTTTTTCACGGTTTTCTCCGGAACGTATCTACCGTGTAAAAACAGTATTGAGTGTAAGTACTTAATATCAAATGATATAATTAAATTATACTTAAATTCACTGATATTTGCAAATTCATTTTTTCTGTTTCGATATCCTTTGGTGTTAATAGGTGTGTACAATTTGAAAGCCAAATTGACCAATGTCATGTTCTAAATCTGAAAAAATTATAAGATCGGGTAAAGCCTATTTGAGCATTCAAAAACCATTAACTTCAAAACACATTAATTTACCATCATCTTGACACATGACAAATACCACTTAAGCCAATTAATTAATTAAGGTTTTTACGACTTTGGCCCTAAATTTTCAAATCGTATATTTTAAACTAATAAATTCATCAACTTGACCACTTAAGATTACAAACAAATTTTGATACAAAATATGAAGTTCCTGGACACAATATTCTCGAATACATCCGTTGGTACATTTTTTTTATATTGTACAATATGTACAATTAAATTTCAAGTCATCTTACATACATGAAATATAAAGAGGATAGTGTTATCCCTTTACAATATTATGGCACAACAATAAGGATATTACTAAAAGGATATATGTACAAACTCATATTGTTTTCGACATTTGAAAAGCTTTCTACTCACTGCCTTCACATACTTTATTGTTTGTTAAATGTACGTACATATATATCTTACCTATATATATATTCTTATCTAATAAGGAATTTATAATTTCCCCGACAATGATCGCGAACACGTTTTTATGATAAAGGTCGCACTGTATCACAATTTCTTAGTGTGAAATGACTTTCAATATCGTCCCTAATGTGCTGTGCATCCTTGCAAAAGAACCCTCAATTAATTACAAATATAAATATTATAAACCTTCGATTTCTTTACATTCGGCGCTACATGTTCTGTGTTTGATTTTGACTTCCATCGGATTAATTCCTAATCTTCGTACAAGGTAATCCAAATTATAATATCCCCAATTATTATTATCGTATAGATCATCGGAAATTTTGAGAATACTATTTCAAATGTTTTATCTGAAACGATTTTTTGGATTACCTAAGAAGGGTGTAATCAAGAACACTTATACCTATTGTATTAACTCCAAAACAATTAAAGTACATCAAATTCTTTGAAAAGTTATGTTGGATGGTATAATATACTGTTTAAGGGAAATAGGTAAAAAGTAAAAACCCAATAGTAATTTATGAAATAGGACTAATGTTGTGTGCGATTTTCAACTACTACAATATATGTGATGAACCACAGTATTCTACAACTTCCATCCTTCTTAATACATATGAGTATCCTAATATATCGGTATATCTATACGCTTATAGTTAGTATGTCCACCGATAATGTAAGTTTATCGTTTTTAGGGGATGACTAGTTAAAAATCGTATATGCAAGGGTTGTGTTGTGATGAATGTAAATAATACCGAGATTGGTATATTGAAGATACGTGGATTGAATAAAATATGGGAAGCGTGTCATTTTTTCTGAACTAAAATCTCTACTTATTGTATTTTAATATTCAATTATTAAATAAAATTATGTATGTTATTATATTTTCTGTTAAATTTGAAATATAACAGAGTCATTGAATTTCAAAATCAAGTTTATTTATATTACGAAAATCGAGATAGTTAACTTTAAGCTTTTGTAAACAAATATTCTTATCGCAAAAGGAAGATATATTAAAGGTGTATCTGCATATATCGTCATACTCGAAGTAATACTTACTGAATTTCATCATAGTTCACCATTGTCATGGTAATATATGGACGGACACATCAAAAGTCTTTCCCTACTGTCAAGAATTATCCGTCAATAATTATAGTAGGCATTGCTCGCCAAAATCAAATGCATCATCCTATGGCGCCCAGACGTTAAATAATGACATGCCAATGGATAAGGTCGGCTCATAGATATAATATTACAAGATAGGATATATTGTTTCATTATTGATGCTTTGTAGCAGATCTCGAAAAAGCATGGTACAGTGGCAGTATAGATAATATTTGGAATATATAGGTAGAAATATTAAAATCAAATCTTAATATATAAAAATCTTATGTCATTATGTTCGTTTGCGCTAATCTCCGAAACCACTCAAGCGATTTCAATG
>JANTOP010017150.1:0-13878 GCA_027564815.1 Symmerus nobilis | reverse complement strand
AGTTGCGTTATCTCTAGGCAGCTTTGGCCTGAACTGAACATAAAACGCACTTCCTCTATCCTTAGGCTAAACAGATCAGAATATTGATCGGCATCATTACCGGTCACTGTATCATTGGTATCATGGCTAACAGATACGTGGTTCCCACAAATGATTTCTGATTGGTTTGCCGACCAGTAATTCTCTTCTTTCGTGGAAAAAGATTACGGTTGTAACCGTGTACGCAGGAATTGCAATGGACCTTTTGCCTCACGCGGAAGGGCAGTAGTGATACTGCGCACAGCCTGCTCTAACCTAACCTAACCTATGAGGATATTATGTTCCCTCTTGTGATAACCAATTTAATTCTGTTAATATGAAGTTGAGTTTTTATAGATTTGGTATGCTTGACCGACTGAAATCTGATGTAGGTACGAGTATGCTAGGAAATGGCTATATGTAAGAGTGCCGAAAATTGTGTTAGTTGCAGGTTACTCCCCGTAGTTTATCGCGTTCTCGGAAGTTAATTCAGTTATGAGGTCCTGCTGCGTATGAATGTGAGAGACTATCATATTTAATAACTGAGTGTATGATTTACTCGGACCTGAGAAACCTGAATGAATGGGGAATTAATATAAGGGGGAGTGTGGATATGAGTGGAAATGCACTAAATCTCCATCACAGAGCTAGATATTAACGATTAGTAGTGTTTGCAAAGGCCCTGTTTTCCCGCAATGGCCTTATGCCTGACAAACGTTAGAAGCTTCTGTTTACGGAAACTGCGAAAATGTCACCAGATATCCAATTTTGTTACCAAGGGTCCGGGCAATGTTGCCATTGTCTAAGAAATTTATTATCTAAAGAATTTTGGGAAGCCCTAAGAAACAAGAATTCTTAAAAAATGTTCAAGCAAATTCAATAATTTAAAGAATTTTAATAGATTTTCTAGACGATTTTAATGATTTTCGGTATTTAAGTTCATATCAATTCGATAAATACGGTAATTACCATAAGGTGGCACTAGTCTCAATGCAACATAAAGAGAATTAAAAGGGGAGAGACTTTAAAATTGTTTAAAAACATTAAATATTTTGAAAAAGAATAATAAATTTGTCTAAGAAAAATTAAAAATTCGTAAAGGCTCGCACAGAGAAATTTTAATATCGGACATTGCGAGATTTTTTCGGGATTTCCCGATAATCTTCTTCGGATCCAGAAAAATATAATGATGCAGGATGTATGTAAATTAGTTGAAGAAAAATACAAAAATATCAAAACTTAACTTTTCATACAAAAGCTCTGTAAAAACTTAAAAGCTCCCAATAAGCTTTATTTTACGAAATTTATGTTACGTTTTAAATTCTATGTTCTAACGATCCTTTAACGAAAATTATAATATTTCAAAAAAAAAGCTTAAAAAATCTAAAAAGCTCTTTGAAAGCTTAACATTAACTGTCTCTTTATATAATTTAAAATCACATGTTTATCCCATTTATAAAATTTAAATGAAATAAAGAGCATTCGGAAAGCTTATCTAAACTATTAAAAGCGCAACGAAAGCTCAAGTTTTAAAGTTAATTTACCACGTTTAAAAATCTATTTTCTGTCCAGATAACGGTCCTTTAACGAGATTTCAACTTTTTCCGAAATAAAGCTCTATAAGTCTCGAAAGCTCATTGAAAGCTTAAAATTAAAATATCATTTTATATAATTTGCAATCTAATTTTTATTTGATTCATTACATTTAGATAAAATATTTAGATTCATTACATTTCGCTAAAAACTTTCTCAATTCATTGTAAGCTTACAGAAAGCTTTTAGTTTTTTACGTTTTAAAACTGATTTTCTATCCAGATATCGTTCCTCTCACGAAATTTCAAATTTTTCGAATAAAAATGGTTCAAAAATCTCGAAAGCTCATTGAAAGCATATATTTATGCAAAATGTCAGACCGGTAGATGAATTTTTCAAGAAAGGGCAAACAAGGACAATGAATGCCTTCATAGATTATTTAATCAAATTCGTTGAACCTTTCGTAGAGATTTTAATTTTCCACCGAGCTTTTTAAGGAAGTGGTCCGATTTTATTTATGTTTATTTACTGAGAGATAACAAATTTGATAATGAATAAAATTATATTTTAATTAAAAGCCTCTGATGAGCTTTTGGAACTTTCTTAAAGCTTATTCGGAAAATCTTCAATCTTACTACTTTTAAATTAATAGGATGGAAGCTACATTTCAAAGCTTATAAACTCTTATCCGATACTATACCCCCACGTCAATGGAGAGTATAAATCTTAGAAAGCAAGACTTCAAGTACCAAATATCTTTCACCGATCGGAAGAATCCGCAAATAGGTGAACCATAGGCCCGATCTCTCCTTTCCTCTCAATAAATAAAAATTAGGAAAATGGTTCAAAGTTATTAAATAAATTAATTTGAGTTAGCAATTTGTAGTAATAAAAATTGGTTACGATTTTGTAGATATTTCAGGTGTCCTCTGCGCCTTCTGGGCATTAGACTGCACGCCACTGCTGTACTATCTATATCTATCCTACAACCTATTTATTAGAAAGTTGACATGCCTCCATATGGCCTAAGCAACAGGTTAACCGAGCTAGAAATAGTAGAGTCTCTCGCTCAATTTTACAGCCCTAAGAGAGCGAACGGGTAGAATCTACATTTTGCACTCAGCAATTAGCAATCTCTTTGGCGTATTTTGCCCAAATATTGCACCTCAGAAATCCGAATTAAATTAATTAAACTTTTTATAGAGAAAGATCCAAAGCAGTGGAATGAATTTTTTGAAAGAATGGATGAGAAGAATTCATATTTCTCAGCGAATTGGCTGCACGTTGAATGTTATATTTACAGACGTTTTGCTGCAATATTTGAAGAGTCGTAAGTATTAAGTAAGAAAGGTCGGTAATTATGATTATATCGCTTTTCTTTAAATCTACCAGTCCATCCTTAAACGATTTCGATTATTTTCGAAAACAAAAAGAAAACGCTTTAATATCGAATATCCCACCAATGATATCGATTTTACATTACATAAATAAGCAGGAAGCAAATATTATCGATCAAGGAACGAAGCGGGATTTGGGACAATTATTTAAACATCTCTTAAAGGTTCGTTTCAAAATGATTTGAATTTAATTATTAATTAAAATAAGAAATTAAATTAAATTTTAGTTAAATCTCTGGGGCAATAAATGTGATCTATCGCTATCGGCTGGCGTTGAAGTGCAACAATCATTAAATCCATTTGAGTCGATTGATTCACTAGATCAAGATATTTTAGTGAATCGGTGCAATGAAATATGGGAATGTCTGTCGAATGGTTCAGCAACATCAATCATTGATGTAGTTTTGGATAATTGTGGCTATGAATTATTTACCGATTTAATTTTGGCCGATTTTATATTAACAAATAAATTGGCCGGTAAAATTCGGTTTCACATGAAAGCAATCCCATGGTTTATATCGGACGTTCGACGTCGTGATTTTGAATGGACAATCGAACAATTTCAACGACATGATAATAGAGAGTTATCCATATTTGGTAGTCGGCTCGCTAATTATATTCAATCGGGAGCAATGTTATTAATGCCCGATGAATATTTTTGGACTGGTCCGTGGGAATATCATTATATGAAGAGTATGAATAAATCGTTGTACGATTTATTAGGTGAAGCGTATTTAGTTATATTCAAAGGAGATTTAAACTATCGAAAATTGATGGGTGATTTTAATGCACCGTACACCACTCCATTCGTTACGGTATTAAGAGACTTTCGACCAACGAATTTGTGCGCACTGCGAACGGTTAAAGCGGACGTAATTAGTGAATTGAAGGAAGGTGTTTTTGAGGAGATATCAAAAGATGAACCTAATTGGATGGAAACGGGAAAATATGGTCTGATACAATTCGCACCAAAAATGTAAAAAGAATTTATTTCCTGAATTTAGATAAATTTCTGTTTAATGTAATAAATTAATTTTGTTTTCGTTTTAATTTAAATAAACATTTGTTCTTCAAGAAAAATTAATTTTGTTATAAAAAAAGCAAGTTCTGGTTTGTTAAATAATCAAATTTAAAAAAAAAATGTCTGTATACGATTGGAGCAAATAATTTAATTTTGTTTCTACTAAATTTGTCTTTTAAATAAGATAATTTACCAATCAACCATAACAATATCACCATCCTGTATCGAATAGAAATCTAAATCTCTTGATGGATTATCCATATCAACGGAACGATCATCGCTTAGATACCTTAATTTCAATTGATTGCCATTATCCAATTTCCATAATTTTATTATAAGCCCTTGTAAAGTTTGTACAGTTAATTTGCGAGGGAAACGTTTTACCAGTTGGTCGCCGGTGTGAGCATTTTTTATTGTGATCGTTATTTGTGTAGACTCCGTTTTAACTGTGAACAGTTCTTCCGGGTTACCAAATTCTAAAATTACAAAATATTCAAATTGAATTAATTTACCAATTCGATTTTTATTTAATAAAAAATCATTACTTTGTATCAATTTTGGATACACTCTGCATTCATTAAAAAACTCCAATTGCTTATCATTATCGAACCGTGTCTCCATCCATCGTTTCGAATATTTTTTCCATGTATCAATTTCTGCGCTCCGTTTCTCTTCACGGGTAACAACCATTTTATTGAGCTTTTGAAGCCGTTCAATTAAACCGATTGTATCGTAAAAACTTTCCTCAAACCCATTCCGTTCTCTATCTATTAATGAATGACAGAGATGTGTTAACGCTGGTAATTTATCTAGTTCATTAAATGCAAAACATTTATCCCGAATAGGATTATCAATGATATTCAAATAGGATAGATTTTCAAATATTTTCAATCGATCCGATGGCAGACAATCGGGTAATTGAATTTTTTTCAGTTTATTTTCCATCAAAAATAGATGTGTTAAGGTTTTTATGTTGCCCAATTTAATAATTTCACTGAAATCATAAAACTTATTTTGATTGAGATCCAATGATCTAAAAATAAATTTATATTTCCATTAATTAATCGAATAATCTATGAATAATTAATTTTACTTTAATTTTTGAAAAACTCCATCACGTTCCGGATCCACCGGATAAATTTCACTTAATTCATTGTCCTGTAGTCCTACCGATTCAATATTTGGCCATAAACGAGCCGTTTGTATAAGATTTGACCACGATTTGTAATTACATTGACGCAAATTTATGTTTGTTAGATGAATAAAAGCTGGACGAATTTCAGCGATTTCTTCTTGAGACGGAGTTATTAATTTATTTTGCCTAAAAACATAAATGTAATATTAGATTCCTTATCAATTAAATGATTCCAATGACAACATACGATAAATTTAATATTTTCAATTGTGGTAATTGCTTGACCACATTCGCCATCGATCGCCAATTCCACATCAACGATCCGGTTAAATCGAGCGTCGTTAAATTGGATAGTGGCAATAAATCACCAGCAAAACAAGCATTTGAATGGGGAATACCGACTTCGGTTAGACGATCCCATTGGCTATGGAGGAGAAACTGTATAAGATTTTTCTCAGGGGGAAAATGGGGAAGAATTTGTTGGAATCGAAGTATACGGCAATAATAGACCTGTAAATTTAATTGCATGATATTTCCGAAACATCTCTCAACTCAGATAAATTATTGGCCTTCAAGAAAGACCTGAAATAGGGAATAATCAGATTGATGCGGCTATACTTCTACCCCCCCCCCTTTACCGTCCCCCGATTTAAATTATATATTATTCATTAAACCGTTTCTACAAAATTTATTTCCAAAAAATCAATTTAAAACGGGTGAAATCTTAACATATCAAAATTATAATTACGATCAAATATGCAGGCTTCACTCTACGCTTAGACCACTCCGTCAATGGCTTTGTAAAACCCGGCTACAATAAAATAGCTTCTGTGCCTGTATATATATCCTTGATTTCCTGAATTTTGTCTAGGATTGCCGTAACTAGGAAGTGCTTTTGTAGCCTTCAGTCAAATGAATTTGATAGTTTCCCGTCCTTTTCCAACCTCCTTTGCATAATATACGATTTAAGTTCCGTCCGGAAAACGTTTAAGTCCACAAAACCACGGGCAAAGCTGGATACGAAAATATTAGGAAAAATTCGTGTAATACTCTGAAAGTCGATAAAAATCTGGGTAAGACAGAAAAGTATAAGTAAAGTGTATAAAATCTTGAGAAAGTTATTCAGACAAATCCGCCAATATCAGAACACAGACCAAGAACATGTTGGAGACAATAGGAATTAAGTGGGCGATATTCAGAGAATTAGGTAGGTTAAAAAAAAATGTGCCCTTTTCAATACATATTCGGATTCTTAATCTAAAAATATTAATACGTTTCTTTTTATTTTTTCTCTTCTCCCCCTAATTTAACGAGATATAAATTTCAAATATTTGAACCTAATTAGACACCTAACTGTCCGTTATGAGGCAAGGCAGATTAGACTGCACATTTCTTTCGATATAAAATACGGGAAAGTAAAAAAAAAATCGGTCTGGAGGAAATCGGAAAATGTAAGAGATCGGAACTGTACGTGACGTTAGACAGTACGCCACTGTCACCAGAGTTTATACTGATTATTATTGACTTTAAATCAACTTCCTACTGACCTTTTCTCCCACATTATTTTCAAAGTTTGTTTACGGTGAAATACTTATTTTTCACGTCATAAAGGGAAAACCTCAAAAAAAAAAAATTAAAAAATAGGGGTTTTCCAATTTTCCGAGAAATTCTCATTTTCACCGGTTTTTCAACGCCCCATTGCACGGAACCCATATGTCGTACAAAAAAATGATAAGAATATAAATTGTAGGTAATTTTCTCGACTCTATTTCAGTCTCGGGCTACATTTGCGTAAATAGTTTAATTTGCAAGTTATAATCCAAGAACCACAATTTGCAATGGTTTTTTGGCGATTTCTCATATTTGCCGATAAAAATTCTGTTGGACAACTTCAGATTCGTGTTCAGAACCCCAAAAAACATACTGAGCCACTAAAAACAATTACACCAGAACTTCCTGCTTCAAATCACAATTTTACTAGACTATAGTATGTAATTCTATTCACACGCAAATTAGTCTTCGATATTTTACAGTTAGAATAATTATTAAAAAGAAATTACTAATATTCTGTAAAATAATTGTAGTTTTAAAACAATCAAATAGTAAAAAACTGTTACTCTTATAAAAATTAAAAGTGATTTTAGTATTACCATCAAATTTGCGCTGAAAAGAAAATTTTAACATGCAAGATGATCTTTGTAATATGTATTATATTAATGTTGTAGTATTAGTAGTATGTTATCGTGTTATTGAAAGAAGATATTTCAGTGTATTTATAATAGAGTTTATGTCCGTGGTATTAGGACACAAAACTAGGGAGTTGTGGTATGATTTCATTTCCATTTCTAAACAACGCATAGATTCAAAGCTTAAATATTAGTTTTTAGTTTCAGTTTAAAGCTGAAATTGTGCATATGGGCTATAGTTTCATCATATTGTGCAATTATAACATTAAGAATGGAGAACAATTATAATCGATCCGAATCCAAACCACTATTTTATTCCAAACAATGAAAAGAAAATAATAGTTAATCGTTTATATGAGATTGACAAAAACAAAAACGGAAGTAGAAAATAGCTATAACTATCTATATGGTAAAAAGTTATAGATATAAAGAAACGATGATTAATATTAAAATATGTAACAATACACGAGATAAGGTTCAATTCGCTAACCATATGTCTCCCTTTTAAATGATAAAAATACGTGGGAGTATATTTCGGATTTTAACTTAATTTCTATGAATTTTGTAGTCACTTATATCTAGTCAATTCTTAAGTACAATACTTAATTTTCCACCCGAGGGTATTGAAAATTGTCATCATTTTCTCTCAAGGACTTTAATCTTACTTTTAATCTGGTCTTGAAAAGCGGGTTGCATTTTAATTGTCATCATTTGGTATATACTCGTAGATATACATCCTTGGAGTACAAATAAGACTAATCTTATAACATGCGATATCTACCATATACTGCCTATGTGAGAATAAAAGATACCTACATCTGGATCTCATATTTATTAAAATCCATTTACAGGTAACTTGATTGTAATACAACCTATTTCTCGATTTTTTGTTCATGTTCCTGATCTTTATGGTTTTTTGTTTGGAAACAAATACTGAATAAATGTGGAATACGCTGTTCAAATAAATGTTCAATTGTATATATGGAATTTATCCTATTCCATACAATACCCTATAAAATTATCTAACGTTTTATTGTATTACTACCTACATATGAAACCCGGAATAATTTCGCGATAATTCTCAAATGACAATAAAGGACAATAAAATCAATTGTAAGTAATTTTATTATACAGCTAAGAATTGGTTTATTGTCCAAATTTTATAAATAGTTATAGAATCATAGATATTCTCCCAACTGTTGACTATACGAATAAATTGAAGACAATTTAATTTAAATTTATCCCGGGGTGTAAGAATTTTATATTATCTACAGATCGAATTGATAAAATTTCGCAATCAAATTATTTATATACATCACGGCCGTCCTTATTTAATGAAAAAATTATTCGTATATCAGTCGTACATTATCTTGATTTATTTTGGAAAAATCGAAATGATTAGTACTTTTCTTAATCTGATGTCATCAATATTTTCCTTATAATTAATTTAAGGAACAAGTAGGTATAACTCGAATTACTGTCGAGACAGTTGTTAAATATAGACAATTCAGTTTTATAGAATGAAATTTAATAGTCCCAATGTCTGACTGTTTATTATCCAATTTCAGGTTTAACTGAATTTTCGTTTACTTTATTTTTCATAATTTGATGTTAGACATATCGACATATCTAAACATAAACGAATGGTTTATTATGGCAAACATTATAATGTAATAAATGCCGTAGCTAGGGATATAATTTTTATTATTATATTATTAATAGCTTCTAGAATTTAAACAGTCTGGTATATAAATCAAAAGATTTTATTGTCAACAGGAATAGTACATCCGAAATTTATGTCGTCTATGCAATTCTAACGACATTGATTTGAAGGTTGGAAAAATAACATGACCGCAAAAAAGGATCTCAAATAATAGTATATTCTTTATACCTTTATTTTTCGATTTATTTTTAGATATAATAGAGATCTCTTCAGTACATCTCTAGGTAAATACGATTGATTTGTTATAGGGATGTCAATTTTCCTGTTGTCAATTAATTAACCTATCAGATTCCCTTTAATGAAATCGATTTTGTCATTTGAAAAGTATTTGGAGATGCTTTTAAAGAAGCATTGACTTTTAATAGACGTATTCAATATATTCCCGAGATGAAAATAGGCTCTGTATTATCCGTCGGTCGTTTATTCTTTACATATCGGGATTGTTAATTGATAAACGGGTGATAAAATCTTAACCCACAATTTTTCAAATGAAACAAGTTCCAAATTCTAAAACAAGAATAATCGATCTGCGTTGGAAAATTTTTTCTATCGCTAATCATACAAATACCTAATTTTATAGGTCGCAGATTCATTTAGCACATAATTCCGCATGTTGGATAAAATATTGTACGTTCGTATATTAGGGTGCCCAACATTTTCTTAAGGTCATCGATTCTACGGGCCACCGTCTTAATATGATCAACCATAACTAAAACTATAATTAAAAAATTTAACCACATTGATAAATGTTTAGAATGTCTCGCATAGAATCTATATGTAAATCAATTTTATGATGTTGTTTTGCCAATTTGCAGAAATAGAAACTTCAAAACAGAAACTTGGCAAATCATTTTCGAAAGTAACTTTCGAAGAGTTTTTATAAAGAAAATTTTTTGAAAAAAGTCATCCGTTTAGGCATGTATTCTATTTTGGGCCTAAAAATCGAATTTAGAATATTTCTGACACTTTTTTGGAAATATTAATTTATAGGAAATTTTCTTACGGAACCGGAAAATATGATTATATGACAAGGACAAACTTTTTTAAAAAATCATTCCCCGATTTTAAGGGGCCCGATATACGCAGACGAACTTTGTATTTGTACTTTTCTAGCAAATGGTCTTAATTTTCCGGTAAATTTAATATTTTAAAATTTTGATAACGATTCAAATCGGCGGTAACTGGGGGGATCTATCAACGTCGAAACATGAGTGGGTTCTCTCTAAATATAAATATTTAAATTCCCCTTGAAAATTGAGTCACAAAAACGGTCAAATTTTCTCAAGTATTTTAGAAAAAAGCTTTTTCAACATTATTTTAATTGAATGATGGTAAATCATTTCTAAGCAATTAACGGAGAGATTTTATTAATGAAGTTTTTTAAGGCTACGCTAGAATCAGAAAATCCAATCAAAATGTTCTAATAAAAAATGGCCTTTGGAATAAAATATAGGAATTATCCAAAGTGTATAATCAAAATTTAGGTTTAATAATTTGGTTACCACATATTCCCAAAGAAGGGGCCCGTAGACGAGGTCTTTCCTAGGGCTCGAAGATGTCATAATACGGCTCTGCATATACCTATATCAGGCACTCCCAATAATTTTTAAAAAAGAAACTTTTTCCATGTACCTACCATATATTTTCAAATTACTGAAACCCATTTTACGAGTATTCTCCATACACAATTTGTTTTCTTCAGTTTTTTCTTAATATGATTTTAACGGCTTAACGAGTTACACTATGCTGCTCAAATGTAGGTACATCCTAATTATTTGCATATTTGCGCTAGACACACAACTCATTCGAATTCAGTTACTGTATAGAAAGACTTAGAAAAGGGTTTTCAAGCAATAGTTTGTTCTATCAGTAAATTAATCTAAAATATGGCATAACAAAAATAAATCAATTTAATACAAAATTTTGTTTCAAAACATTTTATTTGCCAATCAACGGTCTTCCTAATTTACAAAGTTGTGTGCGTCAAAAAAAAATAGGGTGCTCCTTATATTTTACGAACATAGGGTGACATTTTAGGCCCCAAAACTTAAATAAGCAAAAAAAAGTAAAATTGATTTTTTGCATGGAGAACATCTGTAAAACTTATTTTACGTTGATATGGTAGACCATGGAAGAAAGGGCTAGATTTCAATAAATAATGAAAGTGAATCCTACATTTGAAGTTGATTGTATAGTTCTCATTTAGGAGCTATTTTCGAAATTCATGAAAAGTATGATGAAGTTGATTTTGTGGGACCTCTAAATATTTATCGATTTAGCTAAAATTTCAAATTTACAAGTTTTAAGAATAGCCAAAAATATTTAGAGATTGGCCCGCATGGTAGCTTTAACGAATTAGCAATAGTGCGTGCATTTTCTTGGGTAAATTTTGGTATAGATTGGCATGATTATAGCTTCAAAAAAAAAATGAGATATAAAATGTACTCACAAAATGAAACGATTATCTGTGCAATTTTCGCTTATAAAATTATAAAGTAACCTCGAAGTTCTCTTCTTTTTTTTCCAGTATCGCATTATGTTCCATCATTTCGAAGTTAAACTGAAAATAACTTCCTAAATTTCTAAATGGACAAGAAATAAAAGATTATATACCTGGAAATTCTCAGAACTCATAAGCCGGTGGCACATTTAAAGGACTCATTGAAATGCTTTTAGAAACCCAAAATCGGTGAATATATATTATTGACTAACCGTCGAAAAGAAACATCGAATCTTTACGAAAGATTTAGCTCAATTTCTTGGTAATCATTACAATTCGACTGAAAGTTCAGAGATATTCGACAAATATTTGTGAAGGCAAAATTCACAAAAGAAAATGTAGGTACAGTATTAGAAAATGTCGGAAATTAATTAGCATTTGAGAAACGTCTAAAGGCCCGGTAACATTCTAAAAATGTTGTACATTGGTAATGAGGTGACGTTATTTTTCAAAAATGACGCAAAATTGAAAGGAAATTAAAGGGAAAATTAAGAATGGTTAGAATTCCATGAATTTACTAGAATAGGAATTCTTCAGGTTTGCAATTTTCATATTTTGTTTGGATATTTTTCCACACAAAATCTCGAATTTTGGGTGTTTTGCAATTTCAGAAGTTCCAATGTAAAGGAATATTTATCAAGTAGAGAAAATTGATAAAAATAGGTGACTTTGAAGTGAGGACTGCTTCTTTCCAAATTACATTTTTTTGTCTCATTCATGTTTACCAAAAAGAAGTTCATAAATGTATTTATGTCCACCAATACCTCGCTTTACGGCCTAGATACGTTCCGGGAAAGTTGGCCGAAAAGCGAATAAGCCGTATAATGAATCAATTCTTTTTTGATAAAATGTCATCTCATTTAGTGATAAAGATGAAACCCTGCCTCTACTTACGCGAACATTAACTTCTATGTGCCTATACTGCAGCGAGAACGCATTAAAATATGTCCATATGTATGTCTTTTTTTCAATTGGTTTTTAAATTTTTTAAATTGTAAATCGAAAAAGTGCCGAAGAAAAGATTCGTTATAGCGAAAAGAGAGACCGTAAAAATAGCGGCCGTATAGCGAGATATTGGTGTATTATTAATCATTACTGCAAATTGAAATGTATAGGTTAGAAATAAATGCCTATTTATATCTAACTTAAATTTAGGCCCTAATAGGTCAACAATAGGATAGAATACTAAAGTATCCATATAAACTCTGTTTGGCTACAAAATGGCTTTAGAAACCAATCAGAAACCAAATTTTCTTGTAAAGGAAACGAGTATCAATCAATCTTGCAAATCTAATTAATTTATAAACGTAACGGAAATAATTTAAAAAACAAACTAATTTGTTTTATACAAAAATTCGTAATTTATTACAAAGCCAAGGATTCAAACGTGGACTTGGACTACTTGGACTATCTATCTATGTAATCCCTTTTTCAGAAGAGGTATAATTTTACTATCGCATTGAAGTGGTAATCCTTTTCCTAACAAGGGATAATATTACTGTCAATGGGAAAAGGAAAACACCTTCTCCAAATAGAGGAAATATTACTGTCGACGGGGCAGTAGTAAATAATAATGGGGTAAATTTTTGAAACTAAATGACGAGTTCTGTTCTTTCATATGAATGGTAGCCACATTTGTATTTTTTTTTCTTATTCCTCGTTTCTGCTAATCGGGCCTTTCGATCAATTCAAAATGAACGGGAAATAATATAAAATAAAAAAAAATAAGAAAAATAGTAAAGATTAGGACTTTTAGTATTAAATGATCCCATGTAATATTGATTAAATCGGATCATACTAAAAGTTCTAATCTTTTAATCTTTACTTACTCAAAATGTTGACAGCCGTGCAATAGAGACCATGATTGAAAAGGTCAAATATAAAAAAAAATTATATTTTTGGACATTTATGTCTTCCCTCTTTGACGAAAATGCGAATCTACAAAGGCACTAAAAAATAGGATGAATATGAATCGACAAAAATAAATTTTCATTGAATTTCTGGATTCTAAATAAAGATTGAAACAAGAAGATCGAGTGAAATGATTTGTTAATTGTTAGTGGTGTACTAAATAGTTTTTTTTAATGAATTTATATTTATAGTGGTTACAATTACAGACTTTCCTCTAACACTATAGATCAAACTGTAACACTAGATGCTACAATTATTCATCGCAGTATTCCTTAAACGATTAACCTAAAAGCACAGAAAACATATATGAAGAACATTCTCTTTCTTATAAGAGTTTGTCATAGAAAACGATAAATAGCCACGAGTACACTTGGAGCTTTTTTCAAAAAGCTATGGTTTTGTTGATGCCTTTGCTAAATTCTTTAAATACATATGATTTCCATTATAAAAAATT
>JANTOP010017139.1:0-13879 GCA_027564815.1 Symmerus nobilis | reverse complement strand
TTTTTACTAACTTTTTTAAATGCATTCTGATGTTTTCTATTAATATGCAATATAACCTTAAAACCCTAATTTGCATAGTTGGCATCACTAGTTTGAATGGTTTTTTTCCAATTTTTTTTTCTTCCCAATTATACCACAAAATATGAGTGTATCCATATACGAATGTTACTTTTTCGAATATTGTGTGCGTAAATGTCACTTTTGCCCGGCTCTGCTTTAGTGCATTATAAACCAGTATTTCTAAAACAGTTCTATAATTATTATTTGGGGTACCTTAGATACCCCCCTTCGGACAGGCTGGGTTAATAAACAATTTAAAGCTACAATTTCGGAAAAAAATCGAAGGATAAATATGAGTGGAATTCTTAGTTTGTTGTTTATTCTTCTTTGACGAGTATCGAACATTATTGTGAAATGAGAAAGAAATATTTCATTTTATTTTAAGGATAAAGAATTAGGTATAAAACAGAATGTAGAAGTCGCTAATTAAGCGAAAGTTGTAGAGAAAAGAGGTCGCTAGTGTAGCGAGAAGCGCGGGAAGGACGAAACATAATTTCAACCCATTTTTGTCTACTTATTTTCATTTATTTTGCTAATAAAATCTCACAAATAATTTTTACAGTTCAAATGGTCAGTGTGAACCACTGAAAACAACACATAAAAATTAATAAACTAGTGTTTATGCTTCATTTTTGATTTTTTTACATCGAAGTGTAAATGGGTGCCAGTAGCTGGGCACTTTTTTGGAGGGTCGATTTTCGAGACTTTTTCTAGATCGAGTCAAATTGCCAAAATTGTATTTTTCCTAATTGTTAATTTCCGTTTGAAATTCTTGTTAGCTATTGAACTTTCAACTTGTTAGCTTTCAAACGAATCTAAGAGCTCCGCGAAATTATGTTTCAGATGGAAGTTATGGCCTCAAGACCTTAGGGGTTCGGTAGGTGGGCACTCTCCCATACATTTATAATAATTTTTTTCTACGATATCTCTTTATTAAAAAGCAAAAGCCACGGAAAATATTTTATTTTAAATTTATTAAAACAATGAAGAATGGAGTACACCCACGATAATAATATAGCCTAACTAATTTTCTACTGTCTGTAGCTTAAATTTCTCTTCTATAATTTATCACACTTATTTTATTATAAAGAAATATGTATAAATAATATTTACTTGTCTATTTCCTGCTAACCAGTAGATCACTAATTTCCACTGCGACAGTGTTACAGCTTCACTAATTAAGGGGTTGCATCTAGTTGGGTTGATCAAAAAAATCGATTTGATATTCCATCGATATTGATACATATTCCGAATAAACCGCTCGATTTCAAATGTTGCATGATTACTTCTAATGTTAATGAGCAGGACAATCGAAGGATTTTTAATTTCGTTAAATTTTTTTTATTGCGAAGAACCCAAAAATGGACCACCTCAAAACCCATTGACCTTATAAATATTTATTAAAAAGGAAAAAATAATATTGAAAATTATGTCATTTTCCCGATCCTAACCCCTTAAAACAATTTTATTTATTTATTCAAACATCATATTTTAATTTTTTATTACTTTGTGCTTCCCGCACTGAATATTTCTTGTTGCACGATTTTGGAGATCTTTAAAAAAAATTATTATCTTATGGTTTCTACCTAATTGTCCAGTTATATATGTATTTGAGTAATAGCTAGTTGTAACTTCTGTGTTGATATTGCATTGCTTTCTGCGACTGCTAAAATTGCAGTGTCATCAGCAAAGCCGCCACAGTGTTATGTTCCAATACAGAAAGATCATTGTTGTATAGTTGATACAGGACCGACCCTAACACGCTACCTTCCGGTACTCCCACTTTAATTTTTTTCAAATCAGAGTAGGCATCTTCAAGTTTATTTCTGAAGAATGTATCTTTTAAGTATGATTCCAGTATTTTAGCAAATTGAATCGGCAACAGTGCTCTTAGCTTACGATTAAGTCCATCATGCCCGACCTTATCAAACGCCTGTGCAACATCCAAGAATATCGCTGAGCAGACTTTTTTCTCTTTTAGAGCTTTCTCAATAATGTGGGTTATTCTATGCACTTGATCTATGGTTGAGTGTTGGATACGAAAACTGTTCATACCTGAACAAGCAAAATTTATATACACCGGGCGTCAGCCGGTATATTCATTTAATTTAAAATTAAATTCCATTATTTTTGCTGATTAATATTTTTTTGGCTGAAATATTAATCCATTTTAATGTTTAATTTTTTTTATGTTTTCAATTCAATATTGTTGTTGAATTGATTTATTTTGCTGATTGTGATTAATAATTTTTTAGTGCAAATAATATTAAATTCATAAAATTTAGTATTAAGCAAATTTTTCCGTAAAATTAGGCATTTTAAATATATTTTAAGTATTTTGTATATAAATGAAAATTAAACATAATAGAAGACACAGTTCGTTAAAGAAATTGAACATTGTCGTTTCAATATAATTCAATTAATATATGAGTTGTTTGAACAAATCTATGAATACTTTTTTCGCATGATATATTCTCATTCAAGCAAACTCCTTTTAATAAAATTGGTATTTTATCCTCAATCACATGAGAATTGCATCACCGCGATTAAAACAGACCAATTAGTTTGTTATCTCACATATACAAGTTATTTACAAAGGTTATCACAAGGCGGTTGACAAACAAGGTACGATTTTTACCATCCCCGAGAGGAAGCTGGATGTCGTACAGCATACAGCGCATCTTCATACAATGCGCAACATTATAGAAAAATGCAATGAATATAATATGGACCTAATACAGATCTTCGTTGACTATGAAAAGGGATTTGATTCAATTGAAACATGAGCTTTATAAAACGCAATGGATGAATATCGTATAGGCTCCCGATACACCCAATTGATAAAATATATATATATAGCAATACCACGGCACAAATCAAACCACGAAAATACCGGAAAGGTTACGCTGGAAAGAGGTGTGAAGCAAGGTGAAACAATATTTCCCAAACTTCGGCCCTAACGCTAAAACGCATGTTTAAAAACTTGGATTGGAGTGATAGAGGTTTAAACATTAACGGAGAAAAATTAAACCATCTGCGATTTGCTGACGACATCGCCCTTATATACATATAAAACGCTGAACGAGGCCACTGCGGTGCTCCGTGAACTGAATGATGCATCTAAGAGAATCGACCTAAAAATGAACATCACCAAAACCAATATTATGTCAACTGTAACCTTAAATCAAGTCAATAGATGATTCAATTATTGAACTAGTTACTGGTTATAAATATCTGGGGCCTAATTTGGTAATCGGAAAAGCCAATCAGATATATTAACCTTGGGTGGGCGTCGTTCAGAAGACTGAAGCACATTTTTAAAGAGAATTTACCGATGCGTCTAAAACGAAAAGTATTCGACCAGTGATACTGCCAGTCATGACCTACGGGGCAGAGAAAATAACATTAACAGCGCTAACTGCTGAAAAACTAAAAGTTGCACAAAGAGGGATGGAACGATCAATGCTGAATATATCATTAAGGTATCATAGAACAAATAAATGGGTCCGTCAGCAAACCAAGGTTACCGATGTTGTGCAGGGAATGGCAAAATTGAAGTGGAGCTGGGCTGGTCACATTGCGAGACTTAACGATCATTGTTGGATTCAGAACGTGATGGAATGGCAACCTAAGGTCATAGGAACGTCAGTATGCCTCCAGCAAGGTAGATAGGCGACATAAAGAGGTTGAAATATAACTGGAAGGAAGGAAGGAAGGAATTTGCTTTATGAGTATGATTTAATTAATAGTTCAGACGTATACAGGCCGAGATAAATACTAAATTTCTTACCACATATAGCTTATAATAAGTTATGTAAATTTTGAAAGACATCCTGAAATTAAAGCTAAGGAGCAGACAATTTCAAAAAACTTGTGAGGATATATCATTGGCGTGGGAGGTAGTGCATAATTAAAGAAAAAATACATTGCGATATGTAATACGTAATATACTGTAAGCAGGGTCATCAAGAGAGGTGGGGGGGAGCGGGCTGGGTTTTTAAGGGACCCGAGAATTTTCATAAAAATAAAACTAGCTGGAATTTAACAATTTTTTCGATTTTTCTTTATCAATAATTCGGTAAAAAAAAATTTACCGATTATCAAATGATGAAAATTAACTACATTTATAGCAAGGCTTTGAAAACCATTATTGACGAAATTTTTAATACATAAAAATCGTTGCAAATCCAATATGGTCAAACCTCCCGTAGTGTCAAACCTCCCCAGTTCACCCTATATAATTATTTTTATATTTACTAAAGCACCTTTCTATTAAGTTTTAACCTTTGGTGCTCTGGGTCCCATGTAACGTGAAATTTGTATAATGCAGAATATATATTATCCATACAAAATTTAAATAAATGGAATCAACTGCGGTAAGACCTCGTATAACGCGGAAAATATATTCCGCATTATACGAAGTCTTACTGTGTATGATTCCATTGTTGTGAATTCCAAACAATGGATAATATAATGCATTAGGATTTGTTCACCCAAAATAAGAACAAGTTACATAGAGCTGCAGAACGTTTAAAAAGATTTTTGCGTGGATCAAAAAGAGTAGATAGTTCACGCCATATAAAAATACAAAATTTTTCTTATTAAACTATTCTTATATTAAGGATTTACCATTTATAAATTTCAATTAATTACGTCTTACATCTAATCTTAGTGTCTAAGATATTTCTGAAAAGGAAACTGTATAATTTTCTTCGCGTCGTTGTAGAAAAATATTCACGTTATAAATATTTCAAATCGCCCATTCATAACTAAGAGAGGTGCGCAAAAAATATGGTTAATACCAACTTTGCTATTGTAATATTAAAATAATATTATGTAGGAAAGAGATCCTTACTTGAAGGACTACTTGGATAGAAACCGTTTCTGTTTCATTAGATAAAAGTATAATACTCGTATATACTTTCAGATACCAATGATGAAAATATTATAAGAGCATTTATTCGCACGTCAGCGATTTTCTCCTCTTCTTTTTTTTAAACCATTTCTTGTATTATCATCTTAAAATAACTAGATGGTGTATTGTTAAAGATATGATCCAAGTTATCTTTAATAATATTCATCTATATATTTAAAGTCTATAATATACATTTTTAAAATTCTGGAAATTAACTGATATTCTGAGGAAAAAAACAAGATAAAGGAAAAATATATATAAAGAGGAAGATAAACTGCTTAAATAACCAAATACCGGCTTTAAATCTGGCAAGTATAAAAAGTAATCGTTAACTAAAATATTTATCCCAAATATTCTTTAACGAAAGTTGGTTTATTACTTCAACACAATTTATCCAATAAACATTTGGTGAGAATTGTCGTGGACTAACTATCTCATTTCTACTAAGGAGTCACAAATTATAACCCGAACAAATTATACATTTTTAGCTTATCTAGAAGCTGAGAAGTTGTTGATGAAATTTTATGAAGAAGCTATGGAAATTTTGGACCCATCACTTTTTCAACAAAACGACACTGCTATCTGAATTATAATTTTATTTATTTTTTTTTTGTATGAAAAAGGATGGATTTAACCTACAAGGATTTTTAGTGTCCAATCCTATTGAATATATACAAATAATACAAATTTAGTTACAATATAATTAAGGTGAACGTAAATATTAGTCTCCCTGTTTCTGAGTATTATTATCAAATTTTTTTAAATTATGGGTACCTATGCATAAATTATTGTGAGCCAATCGATAGACCCCCATTAACATCAGTTGCGTGCAGTCTATTGCGCAGAAGGTGCATAGCGCACCTGACATATAAAAAAAATCGTAACCAATTTTCATTGCTGCAACTTTGAATCATTTTACTAATTTTTTTTAACTTTAGGTTGAATTATGAGAGGAGGAAGGAGAGGTGTTACAAAAAGTCTCGAAATCTGGCCTATGGGTCCACCTATCTGCGGATTTCCGATCAGTGAAAGATTACGTAAAAAATTATGTTCGAAACTAGAAGCTTTTTTTTTTAATTACATTTGATAGAGGAAGCTTTTATCGAAAATTTCATATCTTATCTAAATTTAATGAATCGAATGAATGTAAGATTCCAAATTATATAAAATGACATTTTAATTTCAAGCTTTCGATTAGATTTCGCAATTTTTAGAGCTTTATTTTGGAGAAGTTGAAGTTGTTATTAAAGGATCCTTATCTGGATAGAAAATAGATTTTTGAACGGACAAAACTAAGTTCGAATATTAGAGCTTTCGTTGCGTTTTTAATAGTTTGGATAAGTTTTCTGCGAAAATTTCATATTTATATATATATTTTCCATGCCATTTTAATTTTAAGCTTTCAATGAGCTTTCGAGATTTTTAAAGCTTAACTATTTAAAGCAAGTTGAAATTTTATTAAAGGATCGTTATCTGGATAGAAAATAGATTTTTGGATGTAAAAATAAAGTTTGGAAAATAAAGCTTTCTGGGAGCTTTTAAGTTTTGCAGAACTTTTGTACGAAATGTTTAGTTTCGATATTTTTGTGCTTTTCCTCAACTAATTTATAAACTGCCTGCATCATTACATTTTTTTGGTGCCGAAGAAAATTATCGGGTAATCCGGATCAAATGTCGCATTGTCCGATATTCAAATTTCTCGGTGTGGACCTTTCATTCTTACATTTTTTCCAGCCGAAGAAAATACAGAGTAATATTCTCTTGAATAAAGCAAATGCCCATGATAATGCTGTAACATTTTGTTAAGGGATCATAAAATTCTGCGCAACTTATGGACATATTGACCGCACGCCACTGATTAACATTGGGCAAGAATCCTATTTCTGTGAATCGACACGGTTCTCAATACGTTGTTCCCAATACAAAACACCATAAAATATTGGTTTAAAAATATTTTTATTGATTTCAAAGTGAAAATTGTTGAAAAAGAAATATATTATTTTGAGATTTAATAATTTTCGCTCGATATGACCAGCTTTTGCCTTGACTATTGCCTTCAAACGGGTTGGGAAAGCATCGCATGCGGTACGAATGTGATCTTCCGGTATTTTTTAGTAAGCCTCTAAAATGGACCCATCGGGTTTGCGTCTGGTGAATTCGATAGCCATTATGAGTGAGAAATGAAGTTCGGAACGTGATTTTTTAACCATTCTTGGTTCACACGCGCTTTATGCGACGGTCTTGTTGAAACGTTCATTGCCGCAAACCGAATTATTTACGGGCCCACGACCCTAGAGCAGATTCCAGGACTTTTTGCCGACAATATTTTGCATTCACTTTGACGCCAGGCTCGATGCAAACGATTGGAGTGACAGCTGCCCAGACCATAATTTGTGGTGGATATTGCTTTCTGGTGGCCATACGGCAGCTCAAATTTTCACTCGATCTTTCTTTTAAGTACAAATGATCATTTTCTTTGTTTACAAGTTGTTCAATAGGAAAATTTTTCTCATCGGAAAACACAATGTTCGGAATTTCACCACGAGCGTGCCGGCGAAGCAACAATTTTTCTCGATCCAGTCTAACTTCTTTCTGCTTTGTAGTAAGTTCATGCAATTTTTCGTATTTGTACGCCTTGAGTTTAAGGTCTTTTTACAATATTGTTGCAATATTGATGACATTGATCCGGATGATATTTCCATATCTGTTGACAATTCATTCGCACTGCGTCTCGGATTTCGAAGAATTCGTTCTCAGATTCTTGACGATTTTTTTTGTCGCTGCACTTTTCGGACAGCCGCTTTTTGCCGCAGTCTGTCTTTCACGTCACCAGTCTACTTGTAACGTTTTATGGTGCGGCATTGTAGAATTTCCACCCAAATATAGAACAATTACAGCATTTACGCTTATAACTTTTTTTCTACAAAACAAAACTGAAAATGCTTTTGCACGCTTGTAAACAATAGACTGAAGTGTCACCATACCAATAATTTCATGCAGCTGCCATGTGTGGTTTGACAGATACAAATAGTGTGAAGTTTGTCGTAACACATATTGGGAACCGTATATTATACAAAACTAATCGAAAACTGTCACACCCGCGCTAGTCCGTTGAACTATATTTTATATATGTAATATGTGGGTAACATGTCAATGTGAGTCTGGATATGGAATTGTGTATCTCTTTTTGGGTTGCTGTCGAGTAACCTTAGTATTGATTGGCCAAAGTTTATTGCAATATGATCAAAATGAAAGTCACCAGATATATGTGCATTAGTTTAAAAAAATTATTGATTTTAACTAATTGATAATTTGGTTGATTTTTATTAAAAAATATAGTAATTAATCATCATACGATGCTCTCCTAATTATGTAACAGTAAACTTATTCTTGAGGCTTATTCTTTAGAGAATTATACAAAAGTGCATTACTCTCGTAAATAATTCCTCGACTATCTTGTAACATGTAAATGATTTTAAAATAATCGTAAGGCAATAAATATTAAATGTCGCAAGGGTTTATGGTGATTGTACGAGTATGTAATTGAAACTCATTAACAGAGTGATAATATCTTATAATAATATTTACATTATATATAACCAATTTTAGATATTTATGAAACGATTTTAGGATAAAAGATAGTCATTTAATAACTTAAAAACTTCAGATAATTGCCTGATGATTGGTTTAAATATCTTTATTGCATAGCTATTTGTAGAGAACTTGTTTTCATATTGATTGGCGGGAATATTTTTTTCACATAACAAATATTAGCAAGAAAAAAACAAATCTATCGAAAAGTTCACTCTTCCCATTTGATTACCTTGGCAAGGACTCTGTATTGCCGAGTAAAAATAAAAAAAAAAATCAGCTTTTGATGGTCCTGTTTTCTTAAGTTTCTTTTGTATTCAATCTTGATGCGATGATTGCTGTGTTCTCTGTTAGGGATATTTATTAAAAACAGAAAATATAAAACAACCAACTGGATTGAGACGAGTTTTCTATCTTATATGAATACATTATAGGGTCCATTATATTCTTGTACAAATAGGGATGGTTTCGGAAGCTGTATTTTGTTCGGTATTATTGTTTTACCTTTTTCTTGGCAGAGATCGTGGGAAAATAAAACTATCGCTTATTTTTTTTTACCTATTTGTTCATTGCGGTTTTTTTTATTCGCTTTGAAAGACATCTAATTTTTTTGGGTTGATAAACAAACATGTCTTTTCAACCTGCTAATCGGTATTATGAAGTTTTATTATATTGTTAGAGATCAGAAAACTATGAATTTTGGGACAACTTGATTATTATAATAAATATCTTTATGTACGTTAATTACGAGTAATTAATTCAATTGCCTATATGCTATAGAAATAAGAAGAAACTATAAGGAAAAGTATAAATTAAACCTCACCTTAAAATATCCAATTATTAATACGGTATATCTATTGAAATTGAATAATGAAATACTCGTAAGAAAAGTCAGATAATCGCCTTCAGTGAAAATGACCTCACAATATCTGTGAATTATTTTAAATATTCTAACTGTAATATTTATTCTCTTTATATAAAATTGCATTATAATTTATATAATAAATTTCAATAATTGCATGGTAATTTTTTATGTTTTATTTTATGATTATCATTAGAGACCATTAATAAAATGGAATAGATAGCCATCTAATTGTTGAATACACCTTCATATTATATTAACGATTTATGAACTATAATGTATCAATGTGCTACGGGATATTGTTGTAACATATTGACCTAGAAAGATATCTAATATAAGTGACTTGTTTCTATCCAAATCACAATATAATTTTTAATAAATTAGGCTTTATTAACATACTATTATTTACAATTAAATTACACTACACTAACTACACCGCTAAATACGTATGGTATTTTTGTTAACCTGAATTAGTAATGTAAACCGACACATATATGGGATAGCATAGAGACTTTGCCAAAAGTATTGTAGAACCGGCCCCAAGAGGTAATGACTAGGGAAATCTAAGTATAATGGATATTTTCTTATACACCGGTTCCTCAATTTACACGGTAGATATATTTCGGGATAAATTTCATATATCGGAACAGTGTAAAACGAGACGCAGCATGCATTTAAAAAACAGAGATAAGTTCAAATTTACTTTAGACCGTATAAAGCGAATCATAGAAAAGTTGTATAGATTTGTTCATAATTGGTACAGCGTAAATAGAGGCAAGAAGTTTATGCAGAATAATCAGAATAAATAATTCCATATTAGTTTACTCCATATTATTATTACTCCATCAAGAAATTATGTAAATTCCCAAGTTACATTGAGACAGCAATTTATCTGTGGCAGCCAATTACAAGGTATTTACACCACGATATTGGCTTTAATGAGGCTGAGATAATAGCTAGTTTAGAAAAATCAAAATTAGCTGAATTCAGCTGAATTCAGCTTAACATTACAGCTAACAATTTAATGCTGTAAAGAATATAAGAATGATAGTTGAATAATAGTTATTTCACCCAATAAATACAGTTAAATTTCAGCCAAGAATTTTTGCTGCAATTTGTTATGCATGGTTCAGCTGCAGCAATAATACATCTGTATTTCAGTCAAGTGTCTGCTGTCTGTTAAACTTGGACTGTCATAATAATACTTAAAGTAAAATACCAGCAGAAAATCATCAGAAATTCAGCCTATTAATATTTTCGGTAATTACTTACTTTTTCACCAACAATTAGCAAAATGTAATTATTCTATCTGCTTTTTAGCTGTATTCATTATTTGTTTTTACTGATAACAGCAGAAATATGGCCAAATATAGCTAATTAACAACCATCTTTTACTGTTATCGGGTGTCCCAGTTTATACCGAACTTTACCATATTGACAACCCACGGTGAATTAAAATATTTTTCAGAAAAACATGTTTAGTACGCTTGATAAAATATTTGTGGTTAAAAGATTTCGATTCGATTTCGTTCATTTAAAAACGGCCGTTTTTTGGCTGTGTAAAAAAAAGTTTAGGTCGAAAAAAAAATTCGTTCGATTAAGGACTAGATTTTTATGTATTGAATAAGCCTGCAAAATTTCAAAAAGATCGGTTTAGCAGTTTTTGAGTAATGTTGGTCACCGATTTGAAAAATTGCATTTTGAGAAAAATGGGTTTAAAGTTTCAACTTCAGTTCAGATTCTTAACACACGCTTCTCTCGCTTCTCTTACAAAGCCAATATCTCATTCAATTTTATTCGGATCGACTTCAAAAAATGAAAATGAAAAAAAATTCGATTCATACAAAATTACAAGTGGTGCGATCCCCTTAATACAAAAATGTTTAATTTTTAATATTTATTTTGCCGAAATATTAACACTAATGTAGGTCATAATTTGCAAAAATGGACATAGTAGTGCCTTTTCTTTTCGACCTACAGATATGTAAATAAAAATTTTATTTTTTTGTTCGGTTGTTGATGATTGGAACATCGTTCATATAAATCGTCGTTATCGTCATCTATCTCCATATTTTATGTATCTCCTATATTCGACGTCGTACATACATGGCTGGTGTGGTTTTATTAGGACACCCGATTTCCTCATCCATATTGAAATAGATATATTTAAAAAATTTATAATATTTTATTGCAAATAAGAATGAATCCAATTATGCTAATTAATCGCAATTGATAATTTCTATCTAGATACATAAATATATGTGTATCGAAAATATAATGAGTTCAATAGTAATTTAAAAAGAATGGCATTTAACTAGATCCTAATAATTAGCAGTATTTTCTATTATTTCTAAAAGGCATTTATATTTTGTAAAGAATTTTAATAATTGAATAGAAAAACTTGCATTACCATCATGTTTCCTTGCCTGATCATTTTATCATACAAATTCATTTTTATTTTCATTTCCAACAAATTTTGTTGTATTTATTATTCTTACGACAAGAATAAGAAAACAAATACATATATAAATTAAAATATAAAAATATTAATAAAGAAATGTCGAGTTGTTGTCATTATCAATAATATAATCGCAGATACAGGTTTGTGCCAGAGCTATTACAGCTACCACTTTTAGCTGCCACAATAATGGTTACAGCAAAAAAGCCACCTCCACTTTGGTAGGATCGATATAATTACAGCCGATTTTTCATTACTGCCACTTCCTGTGGCAGCAAAATAGCTACTGATTTACGAAGTGCTTACGAAGTGCTTTAACAGCAAATATCCAAATAATAATGTTACTTGGGTTCAGTTCGCCATGGTTGCCTTCCATAAATAATTCTTATTAAAAACAGCGATCTTCTAACTATCCCAATAATAAAACAGTTAAGTTAGTTCTTGTCTTTACTTTAATTCTAGTATTTAATACTAGGAAAAAAATACTAAAATAATTACCGACGTGCCAAATGACACATATACAATACATCTATTAAGATAGGAGCTGAGATTTAAGAGTTGCCCTGAAGTTATTGCAATCAACCGTCAAGTAGTAAATGTCGGTCACTTTTCAAAGTCGGCATTACTTTGTATTTTTTATTAAATAAATATAAGATTAAATATAAATTTCATATATAGAATTTAAAGGAAAATCGTTGTTTGCCATTCGAAAAACTAGTAGCCATTATGTGAGGTATAATGTTTCTAATGCTTTCTCCCACTTAGTATTTCGTCATAAAAGCAATGGTGCATAATTCGAAATATTTGAACAGCATGGTATGGATAGAGATCATTCAGATACTCCCATAACCATTGAATGTCGCCCAAGAACTTAACAGTTGATAAGGTTATAATCTACTACAATACGATGGAATAAACGAATAGTAAAAAAAAAAATAAGACTGATTGTAACAAGGCAAAAACCTCAACAATAAAAGATTAAGTGATGAGATTTTTTTCCCGTTAAATTGTGGTTGGAGAGACCTTTACCATCCTCGTACCGTCGGATCAATCTTTTCCGAAATATCTCTTTTTAAGACTTTGTACGTATAATGATTTTGTGATACACTTTCTGTCACCTCAAACTGTTTTTCTCTATATCATTTCAAGCTTAATTCAATAAATGGAATTTCCGTTTTTTGTTTAAATGCTTCCATCCCTTCACATTTACCCTCATATAATGTTAACCACACAAAAGAATATCATACATTACACATCCAAATATAAAATTGTATACCCTGGCAAAAAAACCCACATTAAGTAAAATCCTCTATTTATTATCTAAGAATTTGTACAATGTGCTAAAAGGCTCCCGTTTTGAGGAGACCGAAACAAACAAACCGATAATAAAATTTCATTTTCATCTATTAATTTTTTTTCTCCTGTTCATTTGCCAGTTTTCGATCCTGGGGACCAATATTCTATCATCCTAGAAAAAAAAAGTTGTAAGACAAAAAATGAAACATATCATTCGGATCGTACTTCTTGTGCGTGTGCTTTTTTATCGAGATATCCTATTTTTAAATGTTGGGTTGAGTTTTCTATCTGTTGAAGGTTTTTTACCCTCGATTTTTTTTCAGCAGCTTATGGCAGTTGGCTTAAGAGACTTAAAAAAATGTAGAAAAAGTGGTTGATAGAAGTTATAACAACTTCTAAGACTTGGTATTTGAAATTTTCTTAGTTTATCCAGTTTTATGATATTCAGTTATTACATAATACTCTATACTCTTACTGTGAAGGCTACTATTTGGTGGCGTTTTGTTTTTCAATAACAAATAATTACATCCACATAAGTAGATACTTAATGTTAGCAACAATAAACGAAGAAGCATCATTAGTAAACTTAATGTTACATGATTGAGCTTAATATTTACTTCTACACTCTAAATAATATGTGTAATTCTACATAAAATTCACCATTATAATAATAGCTTATTTACATATATTATGCCGA
>JANTOP010017128.1:0-13879 GCA_027564815.1 Symmerus nobilis | reverse complement strand
CATCGCGACATTTGATCTGGATTTCCCGATAATTTTCTTCGGATCCAAAAAAATGTAATGTTGCAGAAAGTTTATAACTTAGTTGGGGAAAAATACAAAAATATCAGAACTAAACTTTTCGTTCAAAAGCTCTGCAAAAACTAAAAAGCTCACAGAAACCTTTATTTCCGAACCTTATTTTTTACGTTTTGAAATCTATTTTCTATCGAAATACCGGTCCTTCAACGAAATATCAAATTTTCCCAAAAAAAGCTTCACAAATCTCAAAAGCTCATTGAAAGTTTAAAATTAAAATGTCATTTTATATAATATGGGATGGAATTTTTATCCGATTCATTTTCGCGAAAAGCTCATTGACACTATTAAAAGAGCAATGAAAGCTCTAAGCTTCAAACTTTTCAAACTATAAAATTTTTTTCGTTACAAAATCTATTTTCTATCCAAATAACAAAATGTCAACTTTTTCCAAAATAAAGCATTAAAAATGTCAAAAGCTCATTGAAAGCTTAAGATTAAAATGTCTTTTTATATAATTTGGAATCTAATTTTGATTCGATTGATTAAATTTAGACAAAAAATGACATTTTCTCTAAAAGCTTTCTCAATCCAATGTAAGCTCAAAGAAAGCTTTAAGTTTCGAACTTCATTTTTCACATTTTAAAATCTATTTTCTATCCAGATATCGGCCTTTTTGAAATTTCGAATTGTCCCCCCAAAACATAGGTGGACCATAGGCCAGATTCGACAATTACGAGCCTTTTTTTAGCACCTCTCCTACCCCCTAATTTGTAGCACCTCTCCCCAATAATTCAATCTAAAGTTGATTAAAAAAATGAGTAAAATGGTTCAAAGTTATTAAATTAAATAATTTGAGCTAGCAATTTGCACCGATAAATAATGGTTACGATTTTGTTGATGTTTCAGGTGTGCTCTGCGCCTTCTGCACATTACTGACAGTGGTACGCCACTGACCACACCTCTGATTAACCTACAGACCCGAAAGAATACTGCGAGTCACAGGTGTCGTAAAACGAGAAGTCGAAACGATTACCTGCAATAAACAGCACTGAAGAAGTCAAGATATGCCAGAGTTTGTCGTATCGTGAATAGCTGGATGAATTAAAAAGGGATTTTATCCAAAATCCTGAGGGTTTTTATCACTATATAAGAAACAGAAGGAAAACATCTGGTTATCCGTCCACAATGAAATATAATTCGAACATACGAAAAACTTTTGACAGAATTAATCACAGATCACTGATTCATAAATTACGCATTATCGGTATGCACACATTCTTCCTGGATTGGGTTGTCTTATCTTAACAGTCTTACCAGTCGGTTAGAATTTGTAATTATGAGTCTGAAAAATTCCCAGTTAAATCCAGCGTCCCTCGAGGTCCTATTTACAACATCTCAAGGATATTTAATGCCGCTTCTAATTTTCGACTTCAATTTGCCACGTGATAGTTTTATACAAAAATTGAGGGAAATAAAATTCTTTTACCATGATTAGGTTTTCCTGCAGTCTGCCCTCATTATTTAAGCAAATGCCGGGGCGAATTGAAGTCGGCTCTAGTATCAAATCTGAAACATTCCTAAAAATGCTCTATAAACGCTGAAAGAAAGCTTCAACCTCGCGATGCAATTACCTATATTCGTATTGAAACTTATTTTTCACCCAAATAATTTAACTGCAGCGAAACTCAAAATGTTACGACAAAATGCACGAGCTCAGTGAAAGCTTTATGATACGTTTTCATATATGATTTATATCTGCATATTTAAATTTTAATAAAATCTGAGAATTTTCTATTTTTTAGCTCCCCAAAGCTTAAAAGCTCAAAGAATGCGTTCAATTTGGGACATAATTTTATTCGTATTGACACCTATTTGTCAACTAAATAATATAGCTGCAACGAAACTCAAAATGCTCCGAAAAGAGCTCCTAATAGATATTGAGTTCTACTTTTTATTGAATTAAATGTTAATAAAATCTTAAATCTTCCTACAAATGCTCAATGAGAGCTTAAAAACTCAATGAAAACTTTAAGTTTGGGATACTATTCTATACATATGAAATCTATTTTCCATTCAAAGAATTAAACTGAAACGATACTGGAAGATTTAGGTTCTGTACGAATCTGATATATCGAATCGATGATGGTTAGGATTCTATCCAACAAATCGTGAAATTTCTCTTCGTGAAATTACTGATTTATTTTTCTACGATATTCTGAAAATAATTACTTATTGGCACGACTAATTATCGTTTAAAAGTTATTCAGAAAACAATTAGCAATCTAACTAACAATTAATGGGGTAATGATAAATCGCTTTCCTACAACAGTCGCGGTTTATAAACGCGATAACTTAACATTATTGCTTAATGAATATTTAGCAATAATGGGTTACTTATCCAGAATAATAAGAAGTCCTTTCTAGACATCTTTAAGTACAGTACGTGATTTTTTTGGACGGGGACGTTCATGAAATTTTCTGACTTCAGCATGTTAGAATTTTCATTACATTTTACGGGTTATGTTGCCGGGTTACATTGCAATCCCATCATTAATTTTATTAAGATCTCAGCATTACTTGAAAATTATTTTGTGCCTGATTAAAAAGTGTCTTCAATCTGAAATAGCAAAAATTAATTTCAGCATTAATGGCAAATTGATTCGGTTTTTTATTCAGTAATTAGAGAGCAATTGGTATAAAGTACAAACTCCTTATGTAAGATACATAAAATTTCCTATTAAAAAATAAAACTTTTAATGTTCCAACCAAAAGTCTCTTCTCAATTGGGAAGTTAAACTCATTAAAATTGATACATTTGACTGAATAAGTTAGGAGAAGCATCAGGGTTCATTAAGATAATAAAAATCATTCAAATTTTGAAATGGGTTGTCACCAAGAAAATTAGTAAAATTTCAATTCGGTACGGTTTCTTAATTACCGTGAATCTTTTACTATAGATAAACAACGATGTAAAGTGAAATTATAAATTTTAACCATTTTCATTTCATGTTTATTTTTTTCCGTACCGAAAAACTTGATATATAAAATAAATAATACGAAGTGGTGATGCTGGTGGAAATAACAAATTAACATGAAAATGATTTTTCCACAATTCTCGTGACACCTTGTTTATATAAAATTACGGTTTCGGTAATTTTTCAATTTCTACATACGTGTTGGTATATGTATATTGAATGGATACGAAAACTTTTTTTTATATATCAATCTCCCGCATCTGGGAATTTAAATCCTCGTAACCACCAGCTGTATGTAATTAACTATCCCTGATACATTATACAGAGTTAGTTTGGATGCAGATAAGGGAAACAGGTGTATAATTCAAATTCTGGTTATTGAACAGATAAACTCAATTAATGACGGTAATGTTTGGATGAGTTTTTGGGGGGCGATAATGTAGCCACAATTTCGTGATTCAGAATTAATGACCAGAAATTTTGGTGTGAAGAAATTTCAATCAGTCATTTAGAAGAAAAAAAAACCATGAATATAACGGGTTCTGTGTCGTGTGAAAGACAATGGAAAAATCTTTTTTTAGTGATACTCATCTCTTTTAAGACTATGACTCATATCTTTTCGATCGACACACCATATGGATTCTTTAAATTCATATTGTTAATTCAATATCTTCTAGTAGCCCTGTGAACTGAATAGACTTCACATATAGAACATAAATCTCGAAATTTTTTCACACACAAAAAAGTTTACCATAAATCAATTCAAAAAGAAAATTAAAAAAAAAAAAATTCACTCAATAAATCTGATAAAAAAAATTTCACTCAAAAAATTTATTTTTCAAAATTTTTTTTTAAAACGTTTGCATCAAAATTATTTTTTATTTAAATTTCACTCAAAAAATTGTAGTTCAACAATCTCATTAATTTTTTATATTGACTTTTTCCAGGATATACAATTGGTTCAAAATTTTAAAGAAATCGGTGATTGCGTTTTGCTGCCAGATCGCCTTACCATCAAACAAACAGATTGTGTGGAATGGAATCTTAAAATCAGAAACCTAACTTCGTTCGTTCGAAAACAGGTTTCGTATTTGATAAGCAGATTCGTACATTCATTCCTGGAATCTAAATTTGTACAGTAACTGGGGAACGAACTATTAATGGAAAAAAAATTACTTCCGTAAACAATTTAAAGCGTGTTTTCACTTTTCAAGCATAAATTAATCCAATATTTTTTTACACCGTCGGAATTTAATTATTAGAATTTAGAAAATAAGTCATGGTCATTTAGAAACCTTGGAAAATGAGTATAAGAATTCAATGTAGTTTGAACAAATTTATGAATGAAATGTTTATAAATTTTCTTGGCTTAGGAGGGTTGGAACATTTTCTACCGAAATTGAGATGAGCGGGGCACTATTAAGGCGCGGACTACTCGTAGAAAATTAGCCGCCACTTAAAAGTCAATTAGATTAAAGAAAATCTACAATATTTTCTTCAGCTAGATATTTTGATTAATTTATATAAATACATTTCAGTTCCGTAATATCCTCGCAAGTTTTTCAAAATATTCCATAAAATCGGTCTAAAATGGATGGT
The DNA here is from genome assembly GCA_027564815.1 of Symmerus nobilis. NCBI lineage: Eukaryota > Metazoa > Arthropoda > Insecta > Diptera > Mycetophilidae > Symmerus > Symmerus nobilis. Next base: position 9,287 of record JANTOP010017128.1, on the reverse strand, counting down.
AAAAAATGTCTAGCAAATCGTTAGAAGATGAGACTCGTTAAAAATTGTGAAAACTTGTGAAAAGTCATTACAAGTTGCTAAAATTATATAAAGTTTATAGAAATTCGAAGGAGGTTGAAAGTGTTGTCAGGAATTTTGGAAAGTTGGAAAATAGTAAAAAGAAAAATCTCTGAAAAGGCTCAGTATAAGAAATGCAGTCGCTTAATATGAACATTTCAGAATTGTGTTTTCCCAAATTTGTTTCAATTTCTACTGATTTTTTAGACTGACTGAGATCTCCTACTTTCATCTAACTTTAACTTTCTCTGATTTTTCTCGACTTGCCTATTATATGATATCTTTCTGTTTCCAACATTTTCTGATTTTTGCCCGATTATTTCCCGCATTTCACTTTTTAAAATTTTTTCCAATTTTTCCGACAAGATCTCGATTTTTAAGCATTTTGCCGATTTTGTCTGCCTGAATTTATCTGACATTCTCAAACATTTCCTCTATTATCCCCAACATTTTCCTGACTTTCCAAAATATTTAGTTCCGAATAATTTGTCACATTTTTCCAGACTTTTTCCGACTTTTATCGACTCAACAATTTACTGGGTTTTTCGATTTTCTAAAATTTCCCGAACTTCTTGAATTTTTCAAGACTGCTTGCCGACTTTCTCCAGTTGTTCTAGTTCCTTAAGGCTTTCTTTCTGAATTTGTTCTATATTTTTATAAACTAACCTTTTCCCGATTATTTCTCAGCTTTTACGAACTTTTAACTTTCCACGGCTTCTCGCCACATCTTTCCCGCCATTGAATGATTGGATTCGATGAATTTTGTCAGATTTGTCTCTAATTTTCCTACTATTTCATCCTAATTTTCTAACTTTTTCTAATATTTTCTCGGCTTCTCGACTTTCCCAACATTATCGAGTAATTTTCAGATTTTTCTTCAACGTTTCCCAATGTTGTTTAAGCGGATCGAACGTTTAACCAATTTTTTTCTGCTCACTTGCAATAAGGATTTTTTTCGAATTTGCCTTATATTTTAGCGATTTTAATTTCTGCTTTTCCATATTATTTCCCTAATTCCCCTGACATTTTCTGAACTACGGGTTTTCCCCGATATTTTAAGGGCAATAAATTATTTATTAAACCTTCATTAAAAATTTGAAGACGGTATTTTAATCTAAATTGTGTATGAAGCGAAAAGCTGATGAAAAATTAGAAGAAAATCTTTTAAATCCAATAAATATAAAAGCCTGGGATATGAAGAAGGCCTTTATCTTGTAATATTTCTTATACGTCGCAGGTAGATTGACCGCAGTATACCAGATCGGTTCGGCTCCTCCAAGTATAAAGTAAATAGCTGTTTGAATTGGTTTTACCAAGCCTTTCATGCATTCTACGGGCGTCCCAAATTTTTGAATAAGTTTATAAGATCTTTTAAAAGACATCCTACAGATATCTCATTTATATATTCAGAAATTCATAAATATAAATTGCAAATTCAGGTATTAAATACCTGAGCTCCAACAAGCTCTGAATGGTAAATTTTTCATATTTTTACACTCTTGCCGGTTTTAAACAAATAATTATAACTTCCATAACTCTTTTCGAGAACCAAGCATAGGTATTTTCTAGAAAATGCGTATGGGAATAGGAAGTTACTATGGAACCTTAGAATTTATTTCCAATGACGGTCAGACGTTTTTATTATGTTGGAAGAATTTTGACGTCTCACTCATATTTCATGTAGTCTGTGTATTTTTAGAGTAAATCTAAACTTTCCTAACAGATTGTTCTTTTTTCGGAACAAATTGCTAATTTACCCGAAAAACTATAGTGGACTAAACGGAAGTCTCCTGTACTAATGTACTATTCCTGTAATGGCAATAGGCAAAATAGTCATATAAATTAGACAAATAGAAGAAATTAGTTGTGAAGCCTTCAGGAGACTCTAACCGCGAAAAGCGGTTGTTACGCCAGCAATTATTATTATTATTAGATTTCGTCACCTCTCTGGTTAGGAAATAAAATATAAAATAAACAAGTTTTCTGTTCAAAAGTCAGAAAATCCGGTTCGAAATTTAGATTGAAAATTTAGTAATGAAATTTCTTATCTCAGGATTTCTTCGCCGATTTGTTGCATTTTTACTTTGAATTAAAACAGAACGTCCCTAATTCGTAAATAAAATATAAATTAGGCAGGTTCCGTAGTCAGAAAATCGAGTTTTGAAATTCGTTGGGAATTGGAAACCAACAGGAAACAATGTTCTTATCTCCGAGATATCTTCCAATTTGTAGGATTTTAATCTTAAGTTTTTGAAAAACGTCCCTAGTTAGGAAAAAAATAACGTTATAACAGATTTACGTTAACAGATATAATAACGTTAACAGATTTCGTAGCTAGAAAAATGAGTTCTGAAATTCAGCGAGTTTCCAATCGGAAATTAGACCCATGTAAATGATATCCTCTATCTTAGGGTGCACTGAAGTTGTTGCCCGAACAACGGCAAATTATTTCTCATCAAATAATGCCAATCGAAGAAAATAAATTTCATCGCACAAAATTGTTAAATCATGTAAATTAATTAATTCAGGTAGAAATAATATTCGTGACTATTTTTAATTAAAATGTTAAAGGAAGTAATTGCTCAGACTTCAGACAACTAACTTTCTAAATCAATGTGTTTAATTTCAACTTCAACCTTTTCAATAAAAATTACTAAGTTGGTAGACTGTCAATTGGTAAATTTTGTGAATAAGTCCGATGAGTCTGGCCAATTTACGGCCAATTTTGAGAAATAAATTTTCACGAATATTTATTCAACAATTCTGCGTCATGAAATTTTTCCCGCGCTAAAAGTCCTGGTTTCCTGAAACATATTGGTCGATTATTGAAGTATTTTGGCCGAATTTGGTCGACATTTTATTAATCTTTCCATTTGATATCAATTTATTTGATTTATATATCAAAAGAAGAAATTATATGAGTTGGTTGACACATATGATAGGCATCTGAGTAGTGATTAGCTTCATAAGATGGATAGTTAGATAAATCATATAAAAGACACTAAATTAATCACCAAGTCAATGTATACCCTACACTGAGAAAAATTGATATAATAGATCTGCTCATTTAAAGATAAAAATGAAATTCTTCAAAAAAAAATTTTTTAAAAAAATTTCGTAAAATTCTTTATAAAATTTATTGAGATTTGAAGAAGAATGTAATTTGTTTCTAATTTATTTGGCAATAAATCTACGTCATTAGATTTTCCAAGTTCCGAAGAAAATTTTTGGCAAATTCTATTTTTCATCAAAATAGTACTGAGTATAAATTATAATTTTTTAAAGTTATTTAAAACATATAACTTTGTTAGATAACCCTTTAAGATTTTTATCTCATCACCTCTATTAAATAATCCTTTAATGAGTTATAAGTTAGATTTTAAAATTTTAAATTTCCCGTGAAATTATAATCAATTTTTCGGTAAAGTTGTCGTTCAAGTAATCACGTCCCACTTCAACTCCCAACCAAAATTCGGGCGTTGAATGTTTTTTAATTTTGATAATTCAGTTTATTTATCCAATGATTGGAAAATAATACTGCGTCATTAGACTTTCCAAGCCCGGAAGAAAATTACAAGGAAAACCAATTCTTTTTATTTGATTCGATAAATCTTATGTTTGATTAGAAAAGCTTAAAGAAAGCTATTAGTTTAATATAATTTTTCAATATAAATAATTTTCCTGTAATTGTAATTTGGAGAAAAGCTTAATTGATGACCCCAAAGCTTGATGGAGGCTCTTAATTAAAACTTTACATTATTAATTTTGAGTTCAATTTTTTCTCCGATTAATAAAATTTAAATAAATTCTGTAATTTGTCCCCTTAAAACTTTTGTTGAATTTGAAAGTTCAAAGAAAGCTTTAATTTTCGAAAATAAATTTATATTTATTGAAATATTTTTTCCATCCAAATAATAATCTTAAAATGAAATTACAAATTTTATCCGAAAATCACAACACTCTTGATACACGAAAGTTTACTGAGAGCTTTTGAAACAAATTTTATTTTACTTATTTGGAATCAATTTTTCATCCGGGTAATTAAATTTAATTTTATACGTTTTGAAATCTAGATTTCTGCCAAATAATTTTATTATAATGAAATTTAATTTTTTCTGAAAAAAAGGTTTATTAAAGTCGCTAAAGTTTACTGAGAGCTTTCAATACAAATTTTATTTTGTTTGCTTGATATATTTTCTCATCCGATTAATGAATTTTTAATCAAATCTGAAATTTTCACCTAAAAGCTTTCCAATATCGGAAAAGCTTAGAAAAAGCTTTAATTTTCGTATACAATTTTATACGTATTGAATCCTATTTTTCAGCGAAATGAATTAATGGCAGCGAAATTTGATATTTTCACCGAAATGCTTTTATGAAAATTCCCAAAGTTGACTGAGAACTTTTAATTAGCTTCACTGCATTTAATTGGAATTTACTTTTCATCGGATTTCTGAAATTTAAATCAAAATTGAAATTTTCCTTGAAAACCTTTTGAAAATCTTTAAAGCTCAAAGCTTTAAGCTTCGGTTGTAGTTTTGTTCGCATTGACACCTATTTTCCATTTAGATGATTGTGCTACATTGAAATGTTAATTTTTGTAAAGAAAACTCTGGCCAATTCCGCAAAGCTTGTCAAAAGGTTTTAATTAATATATCACAAGTCAGAGAAAGTCAAGAAAAACTACCATTAGTTATTTTACTGAATTTCTTTGAACGTTTTCCCGACTTTCTTAGACTCTATACTACCCGACTATTTCTCATCTTACCGCTTCTTGTATAAACTTTATCGAATCTATACGAGTTCTCATGTTTTACCGATTATTTCCCGTTAATTAAAGAACCTCTGGAATCCCATTTCTCGAATATATTCGCATTTTTTGCATTATGTTGACTTATTATTTTTTTGAAAATGTGTGGAAAATGTGAAAATATTCATCATTCCATCATTATATGAGATTTTTCAGGATTCATATTCGCCCGAATGAAAGCTGGGAATATTAGGTAGAAAACATGAATCATTCTTACAAGTTCGTATATATGATTAAATTCAATTATAGATGTGTTTGATTTTTTTAATGAATAGGTAACGTAAAGTGAAGTAAAATTACAAGTGATCGTTACCCTTTGGTAGACACGTCTGCATATTTGTATATTAATATACTTCAGTCTTTAAAATTGAACATGTCCGGTCTAGGATGGACAATAATTGAAGACACGAGTAGAATGTTACAAAATCGAGGTTTTTTTTAGAATAGGTCTCTATCGGTCTGTGGATTGATAAATCTTGAGTGTCAGTACATTATGTTTCAGAGATTCTCGATAGTGTCTTGATAAAAAATATATCATACTTTAATTCATGTAAAAATTGATTTTTATAAAATTGGAACATAGCTCCTTCATACACTCGTGTCTTCAATTGTTATGGCAATGTTATAACATGGGTGGGTACTTAGGTGATTTCCCGGAAACGATGCATATTATATAAAATCTCCATTGGACATTTGAGGCAACACGTATATAAAATAAGTATACAAAAGCTTTCAAAGGACGTACAAAAAAAGGACAATGTATTCAGAAAATATTGATTTGTATACTCGTCATTTAGTGAGATATAAATTCAGAATTGAAACGTACACATTATATGCATTATATGCATAGAATTTCTGGCAATATTTCCGGGGAGTTAATTCACCAATAATACTAAAACACTCCACAGGAATAATTTATGCTTTTAGTTTATTTATTAATATCCAGCTGTTCATATATGAAAAGATAATTTTAAATTTCATTCCCAAAATACATTGTAATATGATTTCTTATAAATCTCCACAAATAATCACTTACCTCATCCCATTTAACGAACTTTTCACCATCTTGCAACGCTTTTGGTACCTCAATTGTACCCAATTGAACATAATTTGATGCGAAACTATAACCACCAATGCCAACCGATTGTATGGTTGGTGATGATGATAGCTGTGGAGAACATTGTTGATTCTTATTTGGCATTTCGGATGCTGTGGCCATTCCTCAATGTTACTTTCTTATTTGATTGTTCGTTTTTTTTATTTTGTCGTCTTGGAGATTTTTTTTTTGTTGGAAAACTTTTCCCGTACCTCTTACATTGGATTGGGATACAATTGTCTTCCCTTATCATTGATACATTTCATTTGGTTGGATTTATCAAGATATTTTTCATTAATTTGGCACCATATTTACTAAGAAGCGAATCTATGAAATGGAAAAAAAAGCGTATAGTTGAATTAGCATTTTCATATTTTCAGTATAAATTGTATTATTTATGCATTTTTTGAAAAACAATTTACGAAATAGCACGTGATAAAATATGATTTTGTTTCGGATGTGAATTTTCAATTAGTTATTTTATTAGAGTAATTGTACAATTATACAAATGCATTTAATAAAAAAGATGGAAATTAAATTTATTTGGCACAAATATTCATACAAATTGGAAATGATATTAAAATGTACCTCTCATCCATAGCAAATTCTATTCTTTTTATTTCAATCCATTCACGCACGGATCGAGATCACTGTATTTCCACGAAAATGGCACAGTATGATCTTAATAAAATATAACATTGAAATCAACAATCAATTTAAACAATAACGATTCAGAGGGATTATTATTTCTCGTAAACAGCATTTCTTTAATCGCGATAGGAAATTTACTATAAGACAGCAGATATTTACTGAAATTATCATGTTTTTCAAATTTAATCTCTATGGAATGGAATCAACTTGTTCGCGGAATCGCCTAAAAACTCCCGTTTTTTTTTTGCAATTAATGAAATGTTTGGATTTAAATAATTTTCTTAGTAAAATTAATATTCATAACACTCTGTCGATTTTTAAAATTTGATGATGTGTTGATCATTGAATTAATTCCTCACACTCAGAAAATGAAAATCAATATATTAATTGACGGTATACGAATTGAGCGTTTCTGTTTGAGCCCCAATTAGTTTTGTAAGCATTTCCTTAAGTGTGCTATTAGGTAAAGATTAACTTAAATCTAATAAAATATTGGGTGAGGGAAAAAGTATTGAGCTTTCTTTTGTCGAAATTCAAACGAAACATTTTTTTATTCCAAATGAACTTTATTAAACCAAATATGTGCCATTTTGATCGATGACCTTTTGCCATTTTTCCGGTAAAACCATAATCCCATCAGAGTAGAACTTCTGTGGTTGAGAGGCGAAAAATCGGGACAACTCATTTTCACAGGCCTCTTTTGAATTCAATGTGAAACCTTAAAGATGATCCTGCATGGACCGGAACAAGTAGTATTCTGATGTTGCAAGGTCTGGACTACACGGTGGGTGCATCAGAACTTCCCAGCCAAGCTCCATCACTTTTTGCCTGATCATCAAAGATGTATGTGATCTGACGTTGTCATGATGAAACACAACACCTTTTCGATTGATCAATTCTGGATGCTTTTTTTTGAATTGCTTGCTGTAATCTGGGCTGGGAGTATGATCGAGTCGTAATTCATATTTTTATCTGAGCAGTTTTTTTACTATGTGTTTTTATCGACTCGACTCGACACGACTCGATTATACTCCCAGCCCTGGATAGTTGTTGACAGTAGCGATTAGAATCAATCGTTTGGCCAGGTTGTAGCACTTCATAATAAACGACTCTTCCAATCCCATCAAATACTCAGCAATACTTTTCTTGGTGTCAATCCTGGCCAGTGGCGTGCAGTCTAATGCGCAGAAGGCGCAGAGCACACATTCTGAAACAAGGCCAAATAAGATAAAAAATATATCTTTGGCATATCTACAAAAAAAGTTTGGAATTTTAGCCTATGGTCGTATCTGAGGATAGGTTTGAGGAAGAGCTAAGAGAGCTTTAAAAGAAAGCTCATCGAAAGCTTTTAATTAAAATATAAGTTCATTCATTATCAAATCTATTTTATCTCCCTATAAATAAACTTAAATGAAATCGGAAACTTTCGTTAAAAAGCTCCGTGGAAAATTCAAATATCAGCGATAGTTTTAATGAAGTAAATTGAATTGAATTGAAGACAAACTATTATGATTCATTGTCCATGATAAATTTCCCATAAATATGTATATGCTTTCAATGAGCTTTCGAGATATTTGAAGCTTTTTCTAGCGAAAATTTGAAATTTTGCGAAAGGATGAATATCTCGATAGAAATTACATTTGAAATCGTAAAAAATTAAGATCGAAACTTAAAGCTTTCTTTGAGCTTACTTAATGAATTTAACAACAAAATTTAATAAAACGAAAAAAAATTAAATTCCAAACTTAATAAAATCACATGTCAATTTTAAGCTTTCAATAAGTTTCGAGATTTTCATAAATCTAGATAAAAAACAGATTTTTAGACGTGAAAAATTAAGTTGGAAACTTAGCGTGGCGTTTTTAATAGTTTGAAAAAGTTTCCGCCGAAAATTTCTTATTTCATCTAAATTAATGAATCGGATAGACATTCCAGTCGAAATTATATAAAATCACTTTTTTATTTTAAGCTTTTAATGAGCTTTCGAGATATTTGAAATTTTTTTTGGGAAAATTTTAAATTTCGTTAAAGGATCGGTATGTGGAAAGAAAATAGATTTTAAATACGATTTTAATACGTAAAAAAAAGATTCGAAAAATAAAGCTTTCTGGGTGCTTTTTAGTTTTTGGAGAGCTTTTGTAAAAAAGTTTATTTTTGATATTTTTCTATTTTTCCTCAAGTAATTTATAAACTTTCTGCAACATTACATTTTTTGGATTAGAGTAGAATTATCGAGAAATCCGAATCAAAAGCCGTTATGTGCGGCCTAGGTGCGAACCTTTACGAATTTTTGATTTTTCTTAGATACATTTCAACCTCTTCAAAATATTTAATTTTTGGATTTCTACCTAACCGTCACAGCAACTTTCAGAGTTTTTACATTTTCTCCGGCCGAAGAAAATATTCGGCGTGCACTATAGCACTGAGTAATGTTCTCATGAATAAAGGAAACGCATATGATAAAGACTATTAATATTTTGTTAAGGGGCCATACAATTCTGCACACCTTTGGGAGAAATTGACCGCACTCCACTGATCCTGGCTTTGGTACCGTTTAGGAAGCTTCACCACGTTTCAACCACGTTCTTTTTCGCATGACGTTGTCGTATTTTATCCACTTTTCATCGCCCGTAATTAATCGCTTTAAAAATGGTTCGATTTCGTTGCGTTTCA
>JANTOP010017117.1:0-13880 GCA_027564815.1 Symmerus nobilis | reverse complement strand
AGAATGAATTATGAGCTTCTAAAAATTGTATAAATTTCGGAAATTTTTTTAATTAATTTTCTATCGCTATATTTGCTCATATAATTTTTAAATTCAATATTTTATCCAGAAAAATTGATTGATTTTCCTGAAATTTTTTTCCTGGATATATTGCGATGGAATTTATTATTAATTTCAGGATTATGGAAAAGGGAATTTTTAGAAACAGTTATGAGCTTGAAAAATTCTTGATTTCCTTCTACATTCTTCCAGTTAATTGATTTTCAAATCCAATTTTTTGTTAAAAAATAATTGTTCTCGATCACCAAATTCAACAATAAAAAATTCCCAAATCTCAAAAAAGTCATATAATTTTATTTTTTATAAAAATTTTAAAAACTTCTTTCGGAACAAATAAAATAAATGTCGGAAAATAACAAATATTGTCGAATTTAGTTAAATTTGAAAACTTCGTGAAAATTCAGAATTTTACACAAATTTAATTTAATTTTAAAAGAATTCGAGAAATATATAAATTTAAACAAATCGTTACATTTCCAGAATTAAAAAAAAAAATCATATGAATGGAATTTGGGATTTGGGATACATCTTTGAAATTCTAGAACCGTGTCAGAGAATTTCACTAAAATTTTACCAGCCCAACTACTACTTTAGATAATATAATAAAAAATTTCAGCTAATTTCACCGATGCGTTCTTGAAATTTGTCAATTTTTAGTAGGTACTGGCGACACAGAAACTCCTCAATCTCCCCAAATGTATTAAGTAATTATATGAGGCTGGTAGGGGGTTCCCCAAAGAAACAAGAAATTTTAATTTATATTTCTTTTAAATCATCTTAAAGAAATTGAGACTACAAAAGTATAGGTCAATCACAATCTGATTAACACTTTAGTATTGGGGTACTTGAATTGATCGAATATTTTTATTTTATTATTGTTCCAATAAAAATAAAATAAATTTATTAAATTTACTGAAATAAATATAAAAAAATAAATAAATAAAATGATTACAATTATATTTAAGATGTAATTTTCTCATGAACCTCACGATCAAATCATTGCAATATAAATTTTTTTTTTGTTGCAATATTACAAATCCACACCTCGGTGCAGTATTTATTATTATTATATTGCATTGCATTTTGATATCATTATGATTATGACCTTTTCCAAAAACGTTGCAATGTATATAATCTTCTGTGTGATGCAGTTCTTTTCATTCAATCACGGTTCAATTTAAATGGGAATAAAACAATGTGTAATATATCAATTGGAGTTACGCTGATTAAGTCAACGTAAAAACTGGTTTCTTATTATGAGGATCGTTATATAATTATATTGTCTTGGATATTAAGGATAATGATTTGTCATATAAAAATCATTGTACATAATATATATTTTTTTAACGTAATTATATAATCAATTTAACATGTTTCTTATTACCATTACTAACTAATCTTATATGCGAATCGATCACGACTTAATTATTTACATAGGAAGGTCATATATGCCGGTTCAATAAGTTCAATGTTTCTATCCATTGATTACAAGAAAAAAAAAATTAATTAATTACAAAGAAGATATTACCTTTTAAATGGCAATAAAATTTAGTATTTTGGTAGTCGAAATGTCGGAATTAATGAATTTGACGGTCAGTTTGTTGAATTACTAAAAAATACATAAATTGGGTGGACCGTTAAATTATTTCTTTTAATATTAATTATTAAACATAATAAATTTTAATAAATTTTAATATTATATTTAAGTCATCTTGATAATTAATTAATAGATTTAATAAAATATTTTTAATATTCTGTATTTTTTTTCTATTTATATAATTAAATATAGGAATTTTCCCGGTAGACTTTAAGACGATACAGAGTGTTTAGTTAAATAAATTTAATTTTTTTTATTATCTCATCGACTAGCAATATATGAAATAATATTTTATTTAAGATACTTAATAGCTACCCTAATTTAAATAATAAATAGTAAATCGAAAGTAATTAATTAATTAATAGATTTGATCGTCCAGCTGGAATACGTATATGTCCAAAATAGGGTTTCCTTTATATTGGCTGCATTTTCTAATATTTTTTCTCCTAGAAAGAGAAAAGAAAATTAATTATAAGAAATTTTTATAAAAATTAATTAAAGTAAAATTATTTTATGTAAATCTTTGGTGATATTTAATTTATATCGCCGTCCAAAATTTAGCAATTTTATTTTCGACGAGTATCAATTAAATTTGTGATTTCTGTTCGTACATAATAATAACTAAATAACATTAACTTAATATAAATAGTCGTAGGTTATGATGTTATTAATATTTATTATTAATTATTATTAATAATTCACAACCTTACATGAGATTTTGTTGGATGACAACCAACACTATATGTCGTCTAGTAAATAGGTCCCCCCGGCAATTCTATGCTATTTTAATAGAAGAGCCATACCTTTTATATTTAATATATTTATAATCTTTAAATGCAGAAAAATTGATTAATTATGGATGTCAAGGAATTTATTTTTTTTATTACCTTTATTGATCAATTGCTTAATTGTACTATACACGGTGCTGTGTATTTTTCAATTGTCGATTATTTATAGATAATAATAATATTTAATATAAAACATTAAAATTTATTAATATTATGTAATAATAATATATATATTGTTAATTATGATTATTATTGAAATTGAGCAGGGATTAAATTAAATGAAATAAAAATTCAGTATATACAGTGAAGGCGTTTATAACTTAATTTTTAACTTAAATTTTATAAATAAGTTGTAATTATAATTTAATTACATTTTATTAAAAATAAATAAACATAAAACCTACGTGATATTTTAAATATTTTTAAATATTTAAAAAAATTTAATCTTATTGCTTTTAATTTAATTAAAATTATTCATTTATTTTAAATATAAATATCAGACTACCCTCCTTTTTCTAGTCGTTTAATGCTCAAAATAAAAAGGTCATAATACTTAAGAATTATTTGACAAATTTATACTTTCACCTGATGCTGATCAATCTTTATAAAGCGTAATTATTATTAAATGAAATAACACGCCCGTTATTAATTATCATAACAAAAAGCCGGCTTTATAAGTACTTAAATTTGAATGATAATTCGATAATTGGATCGAAAGAATGTTGTTTAAAAAAAATTATTAATTATCCAATTGATATCTGTCTAGACTTAACTTCATACCGTATGGTACCTTAAGAAATTCTGAATTATTATAATTAATTATAAAACGGCATTAGTACGTATTAATGATATATGTAAACCCAAAAATAAATAAAATTAATTAGAAAAAGGGATATTTAAATAATTTTTTGTTCCTAATTTGAACGGAAATACATTTCTTTGGGGATAAATTACCGAAAAAAAATTTGATGGAGTTGAATTTCTTGGGTGATAAGATCCGAAATTAACCAGTGCGGAGATTGTAAAAGAAACATTTTTTTAAATTAACCCCCTGATTTTATAGGGGTCGATATATAAAAAACAAATGTAAAATGGGTAGTGTTGTCGAAAAATGGTAATAATTTTTCGGAAAATTTAAAATTTCCAATTTTCGAAATGGATTCAAATAGGGGATAATCTAAGTGATCTATCGCTACCTTAATATCAGGTAGTTCGCTCACAACTTATATTTTTAAAATATTATTTAAAATCGACTCAATAAATTTGAACGATTTTTTCCAAATTTCTAAGAAACAATTTTTTTCAAACATTTTTTTAATCTAATGATGGTAAACTATTTCTAATTGATTAGCGAAGAGTTTTTGTTAAATAAATTTTTTTCAAAATTCAACCTCAAAATTTATTTATTTTTGGTTTGGTTGGTTTATTTTTCAGTCAATTTTGTATAAAATTTAAATTTCCGGAACATTTTTTTCAGGAATAGGAAAATCTGGTTGTTTAAAATTAAATCTAAGGGTCAATTGAGATAATCTTAAAACAAACTTTTTTAAAAAATTAACCCCCTAATTTTAGGGGGGTCAATGGAAAAAATCATCAGAAAAATTTGTATTTTTTTTCGAAAATGGTTAAAATTTTCCGGAAAATTTTAAATTGGGAATTTCGATATGGGATTCAAATAAGGGATGATATTAGTGATTTGTCAACACCTTAATATCATGAGGTCCCCTCACAATTTATATTTTTAAAATCCCGCCGAAAATGGGCTTGCTGAAAATTCAACAAAATCGTTCGGTTTTTTCAAAATTTATAAAAAAAAATTTTTTTTTTAATTTTTTAATCTAATGGCGGAAAATCATTTTTTAACATTTACCAAAGAGATTTTATTAAGAAAATTTTTTTTTCCAAAATCAATAATTTTTGGGAGATAAAATCAATTTACGATTTTGATTGTAAGAAACGATAAGAAACCTAAGATGCTGCTCGTAGAATTTCATGAAAATTATACCACTCCAATTACTACTTTCGATCTTTTAATATTAAAAATTTCAGTAAATTTCACCGATCCATTCGCGAGAAAAATCAATCTAGACAAATCGTTACATTTCCGTTACATTTGAGATATTTGAATTTGAAATTCTAGTACGGTAAGAACGGTGTCAGAGAATTTGACCAAAATTAAACCAGACCAAATACTAATTTAGATAAAATAATACACGAAATTTCAGTTAATTTCACCGATCCGTTCTTGAAATATTTGAATTTCTGATAATTACTAGCGACACCAAAACTTCTTAATGTCCCAAACTGAAAGAAATCAAGAAATAAATATTAAAAAAAATTCGAAATGAGCTTCTAAATTTACTTGAAGATGGGAGGATGTCAAAGTCATGCAGTTTAATTAATAGATTTCAATTAAAAGAATCTCGTTCATAGGCGGGCGGTACTCGATGAGTACATCTAAAATTTATTTCATATATAATGCTAACTACAACTTGTACCGGTTGACCAAAAGACCTATATTACATTACGTTTACAATATCATATGTCATGGGCGTATGTTATATTATGTAAAGTAATAATCATGCTTAATAATAATTGCATATAATATTTCATATAATTTCATCGGTTTTCTGGTTGAAAAAAAAAAAAACCGGTAACAATTTGCCTGTAAACCTATAGGAGATCTTATTTCTATACCGCAGCGTACAAAATTTATTGCAAAAAATTGACATAATAAATTTAATAAAAAAAAAATTTTTAGTAAATTGATAATCTACTTGAGAAAAAAAAATAATTAAGAGACCTTGGACTATATCAAGAGACCCAGACACCATATGTATCTCGTGTTTAATGATTTATCCCACCTTTCGTACATAATCCATATAATGATGAAAGTGAATTAAAAAAAACCAAGAGTCTCAAGTAGGTTTCAAATATGATGAGAAGCTTCTGAAACAGTCGTCGTCAACCTATTTGATATAGGTTCTCGATATCTGAAAAGTTGAAGGAATAAGTTGAATATTTTAATATATATTATTTACTAATTTAATTTAATACTAAACAACTTAAAATGAGTTAGAATTAGATATAAAGTTTAATATTTAATTTAAAAATGGTTACTAAACCCTGACCAATAATTCTCTATGTAGAAGTATGAATTAATTGATTTAACAATAAATGCTGTTATATTAAAATAAAAAAAAATGTAGTTTAAAACCTTTGAGTATATGGAACATAATTTATGTTGATTAAAAAATATTAATCATTTTATTTAACAAATTTGCTTATTGTATAATATACTACATACCACCGAGTAATAAATAAAAAATTACAATTTAAAGGCGGTATTAATTTGGATGATTTTTTGAATAGTGCAAATTTGATGCAAATCGTACCCGAAAAACGTAACAAAATATGTTTATTTATTTAATTGTTGTAAATTGTATAATTGTAAATATTATAAATTTTGTAGGCTGGCATTGTATACTTAAGTAAAATAAAAACAAATTTTATTCAAAATGAAATATAATGTTAAGTAATTACAGAGAAAATTTACATAATTGTAATTAAATTATATATGTACAACAATAAGAAAACAAATTTGTATTTTCTGCCTGAAATTATGGCAATAAATTTGCTTATTTATACCCAATCGATTCGGTGAAATTTTTTATTAAATTAACTGTCGTTAATAATTTCTAATTAAAAGAAAGGCAGAAGATAATCCTTTAATACACCTTAAATTCGAATCAAAATTTATATTCTCAATTCATAAAATTCGATTTCTATTTTTAACATTAAAAAATATGCAGTTAGGGAAATTATTTTACTTAATTTCATTTAATTTTCATTTAATACGTAGAAATTCTAATTACAGAAAATTATTTCCCAAATTATTAATGAACAAATTACTTTCTCAAAATTTCATTAAAATAAACCCCAGAATTTTGGTTAGGTTTTCCATGAAGCATAATTTATAAATCTATAATTTACAAAATAAATGTCTAAAATTTGGAAGATAATTTTAAATATCAAAATTTCACTTAAAATTAATTTAAGAAATGGCCTTAAGCTGATAACATAAAAACCTTAAGGGGTTTATCGATCAAGTTATATTTTTAAAATTATATCAAACATCGATTTCTAGGAAGTAAAAATAATTTTGCAAAATCAATGATTTTGCTTGTAATTTTGAACTATTCTGTAGAAATATGGAATTTTCCAAAAATTTTCTCCGGGACGTGGAATTTATAATTACACAGAATTGTTCCCAAATGAATAATGAACCAATTACTTTCTTAAAATTAAAAAAAAATGAACCCCCAAATTTTGGTGAGGTTTGCCGACTAGCATAATTTTTAATCTTTAATTTTTAAAAAATGGTCTATAATTTCGTGGATAATTTTAAATTTCAAAATTTCACTTAAAATTAATTAAAGAAATGGTTAAAAACCTTAAGGGGTTATCTATCAAGTCATATTTTTAAAATTACGTCAAACATCGATTTTTAGAAAATAAAAATATTTTTCAAAATCTATGATTTTGCTTGTAATTTTGGACCATTCTAGAGAAATATGGAATTTTCCAATAATTTTCTCCGGAACGTGGAAATTCTAATTACAGAGAATTGTTCCCAAAAGAATAATGAACAAATTACTTTCTCAAAATTTTATAAAAATCAACACCTGAATTTTGGTGAAGTTTTCCAACCAGCATAATTTTTTAATCACCAATTTTCAAAAAAATGTCTATAATTTCAAAGATAATTTTAAATTTCAAAATAACACTTAAAATTAATTTAAGGAATGGCTTAACAAAGCTGATAACATAAAGCCTTAAGGGGTTATCTTTCAAGTCATATTTTTAAAATGACGTCAAACATTGATTTTTAGGAAATAAAAATATTTTTGCAAAATCTTTGATTTTGCTTGTAATTTTGGACCATTCTGGAGAAATATGAAATTTTCCAATCATTTTCTCCGGAACGTGGAAATTCTAATTACAGAAAATGGTTCCTAGAAGAATAATGAAAAATTACTTTCTCAAAATTTTATAAAAAAAACACCCGAATTTTGAGGACGTTTTCAGACGAGCAGCATAATTTTTAAATTAATTTTCAAAAAAATGTCTATAATTTCGTAGATAATTTTAAATTTCAAAATAACACTTAAAATTATTTTAAGGGTTGGCTTGACAGATTTAATGACATAAAAACGTTAAGGGATTCTGTAACAAGTTATATTTTTAAAATAACGTTAATAATCGATTTTTAGGATCCGAAAAAATTTTTTGCTTGTAATTTCAATGTTTTTGGGGGGAGAAATATTAAATTTTCCAAAAAATGTCTTCGGGGCGTGGATAATTAAATTAATTGTTCCTAATAAATAATGAACAAATCTATTTCTCAAAATTAAAAAAAAAAATCAATCCCCGAATTTTTGGTCGAGGTTTCTTTATGATGAAATTATTAAATCGTCATTTTCAAAAAAAGAAAAAAAATCGCAAACATAGCAAGTTTGTAAAATTTTTAGAAAAAAAACTACCCATCCGATTTTAATAATCAGGGGAGTTTTAGAGAAGAAAAAGACAGTACATTTAATTAAAAAATAAAAACTCCGAGTTGGATAAAAGAATACACTGAAAAAAATTTCTAAAAAGAATTGAATAATTTACCGATTTTTCAATTCGAATAATATGTAACTTTTAGTATCTCAAAATATCTATTAATCTATAAGTCTATAAATGAAATTAATAAATGAAACGATTATACGTATAAGTGTATTTTATAATATTCCATTGATCTATTATATATTTTATCTCGAAATTAACTGTATTGTGCATTTGTGCAATTTTAATAAAAAGGTCAAGTTGCTAATTTATTGCAACCAGTAAAAAATCGGTGCGTACTTTTTCGTTTTATATAGTTAATTTAAATAGTTTCCGGATTAATTAAAAGTTAATTTAGCCATCAATAGATTATTGTTAAAAATCACGATATAATTTTTTACTTCTAATAAATATATCAGGAAGTTCTTGTATATTGCGGTAAATATAAAATATTTAATTAATTTAATTTAATATAAAATTATATAATTTTAAAATAAATAAATTTATAATTTACTTGAAATTTATTTAATTCTAATCATTTCTTTTTGTTAGGTAATATAGAAGTGGATAGACGGATTTACCATTTATGTATTAAATATTATATGAATTTTAAAATTAATATCAAATTCTATAAGAATATACGGCCTTAAGATGTCTAACAGTAACAATTAAAATTTATGTAATTTTACATCTTTTTTAATTGTTTCACTTCATATTAGATTTTAGACTATATTTCCTTCAACGATAAAAAAATATATCTTGAAATTTATTAATCCAATATAAATATTTCTTTTTTAATTTATTATTTAATATTATTATTTCTTCTTAAAAAAATAATAATAAGATAAGAAAAAAAAAATATAAAAAAAAATCTCTTTTGTGTTATAATTATTTCAACATAATAATTTTTTTTTAAATTTATAAATGTATAATATTTGACCTATCAGCTATATGCCACCAGAGAAAGATCATTTAACATGATCGCCTTTACAAATTAGTACATAAGTATAAAAATAATACATTTAATTGTTTATCTCAATTATAATAATAAAATTAAATTTAATTTAATTTTAATTCGGTCGATTTGAATTTTTTTTCCTCATCTCGATGATTTTCGAGAGACTACTCGCACATCCTCCCTGAGATCTCGCTCTCGATATTCTTATGCTATTTACAAGTATTTATGCAAGTTTATGCAAGCATTTATATATAATTATAATTATTAAAAAATTTACTTAAAGGAAAACACCTTTAAAAATAATATTCCGTACCAAATGAAGAGTGGTAAGAAAAAAAAACGTATAAATTGATCGATCATTATTCGAATTTGGTACAGTCGTTGAATTGTTTCGTACATTGTAACAGCTTATTAATAAAGGAAATTTCAATTATTAAAAATATGGCATTCAAGGTGTGTTTCTTGAATTTCTTTGAATTAATTAATTATATTTAATTACATATTTTATTTAAATTACGAAAATTGTCTATCAATTTAAAGAAAATTAACGGTCACTAAACGGTTTAACAATCGTAGTTTTTTTTAAATAAATTAAGAGGAGTGATTTTATAATTAATTAATTTCAAAATTAAATTAAATTATAATTTACATAACAATTAAATTATTTTATTCTAAACATCGTTAAATATTATTTAAAAATATTTTTAGTTCTTGACATTCTGTGCGTTGGTAGCCGTAGCTCGTGCTGGTGCAATTGCCCAAGGCCCGATCGCTTACGCTCATGGACCAGCTCTCGTTCATGCTGGACCAATTGCGCATGGAGCTCCAGTTGCGTTAGCTGCCCATGGTAAAAAAGAAAAGAAATTATTAATAAAATTGAACGTTAACTAATTAAATCGTTACTTTTAAATGTAGCCAAAGTTGTTGATGATTACGATCCTCATCCCCAGTACTCGTTCGCCTACGACATCCAAGACGGTTTAACCGGTGATTCGAAGAGCCAACATGAAACGAGAGACGGTGATGTGGTTAGTGGTTCTTATTCCCTTGTCGATCCAGATGGTCATAAGCGTACCGTTGATTATACCGCCGATCCACATAACGGTTTCAATGCGGTCGTCCATCGGGAACCGTTAGGACATGCTGTTGCTGCAGCACCAGTTGTCACGAAAGTTGCCGCCGCTCCAGTTGCTCATTATGCTGCCGCACCAGTTGCTCATTATGCGGCTGCACCGGTTGCTCATTATGCTGCCGCACCAGCAGTCGCTCATTATGCTGCGGCACCAGTTGCTCATTACGCTGCTGCACCAGTTGCGCATTATGCAACCGGACCGGTTGCTCATTATCATCATTAAGGCGGAGCGGGAGAGATACGAGGGCTGAATTTGAAATGCCATTTTTATTTGGAAAAACGGACTCATTTAATTTTTAGTTGTTATAAATGTACCTTTCTCTCATTGGATCCGAGAGATTCAATTCAATTGAGAAATATTTTTTTAATAAAAATTTATTTTGTAAATATTTTTAATTATTTTAATTCTAAAAATTGGAAAAAAATTGAAATAAAATTTTTTTTATATAGAAAAATGAACTTCATTTTATTGCAAGTCTAGAGCCCTCTATTCCATGAAATTACTGATCAATTCAGGAGCCAGCTTTACCTCAGTTCAAGTGATATTCACAATAAATACTGTAGAAAATCGTCTAATCTAAGCTTATCGAAAAATTAATATTACAAATCGAAGTCGTATCTATAAATCAAATATTTAATTTAAAATGTTGTCCGCTAACGGTTGTTGAAAGGCCAGCCTTCGAACCGTGAGGCAGTGATGAGAAAACGAACTGGAAAGAATAGGGAAAATGTTGAAATAAAACCGTTTAATTTATAAAAATGATTTATAATTTACCGTTGCCTTTCTTGCCACCGTTGTCATATAGCTCAAAGCGAACGCTTCCGATGTATGACTCCAAAACACTTCACCATCCCCATGTTTTGGATCGTAAACAATTGATAAAGCGCCACCGAACAGCTCCTTTACATTGGCAACAAATGGAGATTGTAAGAATTTCCGTTCAAATGTTTTCGAAATCGATCGTACCGGATCTCGACTCCGCAACAAATCGTCAACAATCTCTTTGGCGAGCAGGGTTTTCATTAGATACTCCCCATTACCGGTTGTACATGTGGCCACCGAACGTTCATCTGTTGTTCGGGCCCAACAACCAGCACCATACGTTGCTGACTGTCCAATCCGACCGGGTAATTTAAGTAGTAGCCCACCCGAACTACATCCCGCCACACAATTACCGTACGCATCCAAACAAACGGCACCGACCGTATCGAACGGTTCAACCGTTATATTATTTCGTTGACCGTATTGATCAACTTTTCCCGTGTAATGTTCGTACGATTTGAGGGCCCGTGCCGATATCATTGTATCCGGATCCACCAATTCAATACCGCATGATTTAGCAAATGTTGCCGCCCCATCACCGGACAGAATCATCGGTGGTATCCGATCGAAACGTAACAATTTCGATTGTCGGTCACAAATCTCCTTGGCGACCCGAATCGGATTCGGAATGGTTGTCGTATTTGTACAGGCGCCAAACTCTAACGTTCGACCATTCATTATCGAAGCTTCACATTCAATTCGTCCGTCCCATGTTAAATTACTACCGTAACCGGCATTCGTTAAGCCACAATTCTCTAGGGCACATATTGCTGCAACGCATGCTTCCATACATGAACCGCCGGATCGGAGGACGTTGACACCTGCTTGACATGCCTCCTTATTTATCGTTCGGTATTTCTGTTTGTCGATACAATTTCCGGCTCCTGGAAAACAATCATATGAATTTAGAATTAGAAACTGTAGGCTGTAGGGCCTTTTACCTGTATGAACAGCAACAATCCCACCGGTCATTGTACGTACGGTTCGACCCAAAAAAAAAACAGCACGAAATCTCTTTAAAATGAACACGATCAATGATCTGTTTTATTTAATGAGTAATTCATTTCCAATATTTAAATAATAAATTTAATTTTAGCTCGAAATTTTCTGGAAATCTAAAATTTCGGTGATTTTTCTATGAAAAAATTCGATTCAAAATGTAAACAAATCGGATTTTGTTGATTTCGTTGACAGTTCCAAGTTGATCCGCAAAGAAAATGAATTAATCGGGTGGATCGAAAAAGTAAAACATAAAATTATTCAGGTCGTTCTAAAATAGTCGATTTATTATTTGAATTAGGCTGTTTTAAAGGAAAATACAATAATTTGTCTAAAATTGATAAAATTTAAAAATCATCTAAATCCATTTCCAATTCAATATCCGATTGATTGATTTCTTGTAGTGAATTGATGATCATGTAACGGGAACAATTGATATAAATTCGTCGAAACCAAAGCAATTGTGATTGGTGGGCTTGCATCGCATACTTGCAACGCTTAAAATCGGTCCAATTCAAAATGAACCAATTGTTGGACAGTAAAAAGCTGATTAACAAATCGAATATAAATACATATTTTCGTATAACATTAATTGAGTCTAAGATGAATATCTTACAGTCTGAAAATAAATAAATTCGAATATAAAATAGATGGAATTGATTAAAAGGTTAACGAAATTTACTTGCAGGTATTTGACCAGCCAAACATAAAGCAGCCGTTGCATAATAGATCGATTTATGATTCGGATGTTGACTAACGCCATCACGATCGAACGTTATCAATACATCGATGTCTAATTTATTTAAGTGACTTGATATATGTTTAGCAATTAGATTTTCGGGCCATCGGTATGGTCCATCCTGTAGTCTGGTCGCATTTAAAAGGATTATATTCTCAGGTTTTATCCGTAAACGTTCGCACGATGTCCATAATTCTTCCCTACGTTCCGTTCCTTTATCCTCATAATTTCCTGAAAAAAAAACCGGGATCGGATATAATTTAACTGATCCTTAAAGTCGAAAGGGAGAGATTACCATTTGATAAGCATAGCAAATAAAATATACAATCCTTTCGTCGGGTTAACGATAATATTGTCGGTCCGAAGAACATACATTCATCGTCCGGATGTGCGGTGACTAGCAACACCCTCTGGTGACGTTTCACCGGAAACCGGACGCTGTTCATCACCCATCCATTTACCGCCCGCTTAAACAGTAAATTATATACGCTTAGGCATACAAAACCGTACACCAAAATGATAAGGATTAAATGCTCCAGCGTATCTATTGATTTCGTAACGACCAGTTGGGAGAATTGGTTTAAATAACCGGCTAAAATTGATTTGTTCGTTTGATTGACGATCGGAATTATTGATCCAGTAGCAGATGTGTTCATTACTGGATTCGTTTTGTTGATGGTGAGGGGATGGAATTTGATTACTTCATTATCTCGTTGATTTCTTGATGATCCATAGTGAATATTAATTAATTAAATTAAAGAAAACAAGGAATTTCGTTTCGGTTGTTTTTTTCTGTTTACTTTTTAAAAAATCCAATACGTAAACATACGTTTTTGACGGTTATGAGTGAACGATTTTCGTCCCTTCCTCCAGCAGCTAAATCTGGCGGAGAAACGTGCGTTTTTTTAAGTGTCGATAGGGAGACGATCTGTTCGGAAAGCCGTTTTATTTTTAAATCTTTATATTTTTTTTTGATTTTTAAAAAATTGATTTTCCATAAAATGAGGTCCAAGGTTTAAAATTAGAATCGTTAAAATAGCGCGAATAACCTTTTTTTTTAAATCAATCTTGGTACCATATTTCACACTGCTTCCGAAATTGTATGTTGAATTTGGAGGGGACATTTAGGCCGGGGGGGGGGGGGCACTCCCCGATACTCTTGACATTAAGCGAAAAA
>JANTOP010017116.1:0-29801 GCA_027564815.1 Symmerus nobilis | reverse complement strand
CTATAAAGCGCCACTTTGCACTTATAAGAATCTTTTAAGGGTTCCCGAGAGGTTTTTAGCACTATCTTGTAAATCCTAAGGTTTTATAATTTGATGCTGAGAACGTGTCTGAAACTTTTATAAGGCGCAAAATGTTAGTTGGGTCCTCAACCTTTTCTCCCCAAAATTCTCCCTTTTAGAAATCATTATACAGTTCATTGAATGTCAGGGACATTACATTATTTGCAGCCGCGGTAATACTGAATTTAAAAAGACAAATATGGTCAGCAATTTTTTGAAAAATACAAATTTAAAATGAGACTCAGGAAATTGGCAACACGATTTAAGATGGCAAAGGCTGATTTTTTTACATCCGATTTAAAATTTGGAAATTGTCCAATTTATATAAAATTTGAAAGATTTCCTAAAATTTCTCGAATTTCACAAAATGTTTTAATCGAAATTTACAATTATCTTGTCTTTCAAATATTAGGTGTACAACTTTGCTTCAGGCTTCATTGTGAAAAAATGGTTACACATTTATGA
The DNA here is from genome assembly GCA_027564815.1 of Symmerus nobilis. Taxonomy (NCBI): domain Eukaryota; kingdom Metazoa; phylum Arthropoda; class Insecta; order Diptera; family Mycetophilidae; genus Symmerus; species Symmerus nobilis. The sequence goes on along the minus strand of JANTOP010017116.1, from coordinate 29,276 downwards.
TTCAAAGTATTGCCCATCGCTGGCCACTACATTCTCCTATCTTTCTGGCAGCGCACGGATTCCGCGTCGGAAGAACTCTTGATCTTTAGATCCACGAATCGATCCAATTTTTGAAATTGTACATAAAAACAGAAATGTTGGTAAACCAGGCCGTGTTCCATCGATCGAAATTGGCCGGGTGGAGCAAGACCTTCCATGTGGCGGGACATTATTATATTGTAAAATTACTTTATAGTGACTCTTGGTTCAGAAACGGCTTGTTGAGTTGCACCTAATGATTCTACCAATTCTTGAGTCTGAATCGAGGCCTGGTCTAGTAACGCCTACAATCTTCACGGCATCTTCGAAAATCTTCTCTCTGCCACCGCCATGACGGTCATCGACGTTAAAATCGCCGTTCTTGAAGCGTTGAAACCCTTTACGACACGTTCTTTCACTAAGAGCGGCCTCCTTGTAAGTATCCCAAAGCATTTGATGAGCTTCGGCGACAGATTTCTTCAAATGGAAGCAGAAAATAAAAACCACCTGAAAATGATGAGAATTCAGCTCAGAAACTATCATTTTAAATCGAGAATAAATTTATGCTGAGACACGAATTCACCAATGTTTTTGCTTACCGCTGAAGCCATCTTTTAAAAAACGTTGGACGAAAAGTTGCATACCTAACATTTCCGAATTAAACCGTCAAATTGTCGCCAAATTTTGGAATATTTATAATATTTTAGATGGGGATGGTAGAAGTTTTAGCGTTTACGATTCAAAAACTAGAATATGCAAGCTTTTTAAAACAGCTTCTGATCATCAAAATTGAATTATTTTTACAAATAGCACTTCCGACTATATTTTCTAATCATTTAAAATTAAAAAATTCAAAACAGTTCTAAAATAACAGTTCCAGTTCTATTGGCATTTAATTCAACCACAGTCTGACATTCGTAAACTAACAGAAATATTTACTGAATACGATTTGAGATGAACTCTGTTAAATTAAACTAAACGAACATTAAAAGATTTACAGAATTACCCTCTAGATATTGAATTTTTAGCAGACCCCTACAATTACTTATTATTTAATCGATTTTAAAAAAAGTAAAAACGTAAAAAAAAGCATTTTTCCATACGAAATTTCTTCTCTATGTCCTTGAGGGCTATGGGTTTAATGGGACGTAATTATGATTTAAGTTAGGGTAATTATGATTCGAAAGCTTCTTAAACAAGAAGTAATCAACGGTATATGGGTTGAATGGTACATCCTTCTTGAATATCTGGGCCAAATTTCAGGAGCCTAGGTGCGGAAATAGCTGACTTCCTAATAGCTTTTGCAAACCTATTCACCCTATTTATTAATTTGGAATCGGCTACAAATAAAAATTTGTTTCTCAAAATATTCATGATAAAATCTTGCCGAAATTACTTGTAATCATTCTGGGTTGATCTTAGGTATGTCTGTGCAAAGTTTCAGGATCCTAGGAGCGGTTGCGCAAAATGACCAAGAAAAATGACAGTGTAAGTTCATGATTTTTGCGAAAAATCGAAAATTTCAAAAGTTGTCTTTTTATCAACTAAATTCATAGTTCTAGCCTAGATTTACTATTTAAAAATGGTTTTAAGCAGTTAGGGTAATTATTATTTGGCAAAAGTATTAAAATTCCTATGTAAATTTCCGCCATCAATTTCTAAATTAAATATTTCGAAAACTTCTTAAACGGTATATATGTAATCAACGGTATATGGATTGAATTTTACATCCTTCTAGAATATCTGGGTCAAATTTCAGGAGCCTAGGTGCAGAAATACCTGACTTGATACAATTGATACAATTTGATACAATTGATACAAATCAAATGGTCTGAAATTCCTTCTTTTACGAAAAATATAACAAATACAATTTGGTTAAATTTATCACAATATTTCGTTAAAAATACCAATAAACATTTTTGGGGAAAGGTCTATGTCATGCAACTGGCCGATATTCTCCGCAGTTGTTCAGAGCTACCAGTTTCATGGCATTGACCCATAAATATGTATATTACTTTATTGAAATCCCTGATAAATAATAAATAATTCATTTCATTTTTTGCCTGCAACTTTTCGTTAAAATTCAGTGGCTTATTAATCATTCATCACTAACAAGCATTCGTTCTCGTATAGAAAAGGAATTTGTAAGTTTTATGTTAATCAATAAATTATGTTTACATCACAATAATAAGCATTTTTATAAAAATAATGCCGGCTGCGCCATTTAATTTGACGTAGCCGGTTGAATAAAATCAAGGCGTAATCTTTAAAGTTATTTATATTTACAGCAAGTTGAACAGGAAAAATTAGTCAGAAGACGGTATGCGGAGGGTAATCTATCTAGGTAAACCACAGCCTTTACGTAAAATAAATTATTTAGAAAGTTATCTTAAATTCTAACAGAGCATTAAAGGATCAGGGATACGAAAGTGATTCTACGTTAGTTTTTCGTAAGAAAGATACCACCGATTCGTTAAGTCCAAACGAACAAAAACAGGCATATCTTAGTTTACAGGCGGGCGGTGATGTCCCAGTACAAGGATTCCGGAAAGTTGCTCCTGAGAAACCAAAAGGTATGGAAAATGTTGTTAATATTATTTATTTAAGTAATATCTGTGTACACATTTAGATAAATTAATTTATAGATCACAAATAATATTTATATTTAAGAAAATTAAATAAAACGAATTAAACAAAAGGTGCTGGATTACAAAAAATCTAATAATAATTAAGGTTAGTTGGGTATGTTAACCACTTAATGTTTTTATATCCAAAATCACGTTTATACTTAGACAGTTGAGCCACCATTTTGTTTAATGAATAAATTTGCCACCCCCCTTAAATGCATCTTGAGAGCATGATATTGACAGTTTATAAATCTGATAAGTTAATGATTTAATTAATCAATTTTTATTTAAACCAAAAAAAAAACGTATATTTCACTCTTAAAAGTGTGTTGTGTGCCTTGCACTGCGTCAATTTATTTAATGACACGAATGCTTCAACGATTTCTCTGGAACCACTCGGAAATGGGGTTTTTACATTAAAACTGTGATCGAATTAAAAAGAAATTAAATCAACTTCCCCCCATTTCCTTCCAAAAATTATTACAGACGAAATGGCCGATAAATATCGTGAATTTATGGACAAATTATTGGATCCCCGTTGGGCGACAAAAGAAATCCTTTGCTATCCGATAACGAACATTACCAAACCGATTGATTTGTTCGGTGACTTTCCGAAACATGTTCAAACATTTGTACCGGTGCCACCACCAACGCCACCAAACCGTAAATCATCGAAACAAAATCATACGTTAATGTTGATCACCGAAATGCAAATGGATTCAAAGAAAAATTGTTCGGCTCGTAAAATCACACAGGACAGTTCCGTTCGTTCCAAATCAGCGGAAACGTTTAACGAAACGATAAAAGATGCGTCAAAAAACACCGTACGGTCACGTTTCGTTAAAAGTGCCGTACACCAACGTGTCAGTTCGTTAAGTCCAATTGGCCGCCCATCCAAATTACCAATCCGTAAATTAACGTCCAGTCCAATCGCATTTGGACGAAGCATTTCAAAAGAACGAACATTTGCCGAAGAGAAGAAACGATTGGAACAGAAGCTACCGGTTTGTAAGAAATTGATACCGGCAGCCAGTACAAGTATACTACGAGATCCGAACGTTAAATCACCGGATCAAGTGAAAAAAGCTGTCCAAGCGAAATTTCGACAACCGACAAGTAGTTTAAAAATCACCGCAACCAGAAATGTAACGGCTAATTATCCGAATGGTTCGGTAAGATCAGCTGCTATCACTTACACGGAAAATAAAACGTTAAAACCGAAACCGCGTCCCAATAAACCGGTTGTCATCAGTTCGAATACGTCAAAAACTCGATATTCAGAAATCTGTACGAAAAATCGCCAGTCTTATAAATCGGCGTCGAATCTTAGTTTGGCACGAACGAATTCAACGTTTTCCATTGATTCCGTTACGTCAGAACAGAAACGATGTAGAACGAAACCGGTAACAATAACGAAACGTAAAACTAAACCAAAAGAAATAATTAATTCAAAGATAAAACCAACAGAAATGAAACGTGTAACAAAAACCGTTCAAAATCCGTTAAAATCGGATCGATTTTTTCAAAATCTATTTTTACGTGACGTTCCTGCTGACGTAACACAAAGATCGAAACCAACACAGAAAGAAATTGTAACAAAACAAAATTTTAACGAGAACGTTACAAAACAAACCGAATCCGATTCACTATCGGATGAAGAAGAAGAGTTCGGTGATTACTATACGTCAAAATTGACCCGAAAATATTGTGAAACAAGAAGTTTAAGTGAACCACCGAAACTGTATTATTCGGGAAATTTTAACGATCACCAGCAAATTGACGTTTCGTTAAAATGTCAAGAGATTCGGTCACCATCATGTCGCCGGATACAAAGTTTCCGTTCCGATCGTCAACGCGTTACGAACAGCGATCATTTACGTTCACGCAGCTTCGGACCCGGTGACCGATCGTACGAAAATCATAAAGCGTTATGTTCGCATCGACAATCGGAACGATTCAAAGATTTGAATCGATTCTATGCGAGATTGGAGCGATACGGTCAATTGGAACGAGCCACATCGTCGAAAGATGTTCGGCCGGTACGAAAAACCGGAGAGGTTATTGATTTTGATGTGTGGAAGCGGTATCGGGAAACGGATCGTGCGGAAAAGGAACGAAATTACTTGCGATCGAAATTGAGAAGGGATCAGGAGGAAAAGGATTTTTTATTTCGTGCCCGGTTTCCGGAAGACACAAAATGGACGGATACGGCTGATAGTGGATTGAGGATAAAAGAAAAATCGGTTGAGGATATAAAAGAAATATTTGAAGATGTAACGGTACAAGAGCAACTTGATGAAGTGAGGAAGCAACAAATCGAAGCAACAAAAGATACTTATAAACCGTTATGGCGCGGCCTTTCCGTACTAGATTTAGCAACAACCATGGAAACTAAATACAGTGTCGAAAAGAAACCGAAACGTTTTGAGTTAAGCTCCAAATTGATTAGCACGCTCTCAAAGGATCAAATCGGTAAAATAAAAAACCAACTAAGTCAAATTTATAATCAAAATATCGGAAAAGGAAAAGCGATTGTTGATCACGCAAAGTACGTCGTTGAAGTTGGTCCGACCGATAAACCAAAAACTCCGTTGATAGTACGAAGTAATTCGGTGATCAGTCGGAAACAATATCATTCTCCAGATCTAAGAGATATGATAAAAGATCGGACTGAAGTATCCACGATTCGGTTAAGTCGTAGCGCTGAGAGATACCCACCGATCCAACCAGTTAGCGAAGATGAAAAAAGGAAATTCTTTCAAGCATTAAGCCGCGAAATGATCGATAAAATTAATGAACGACGTAACCGACAATCGGAAGTTGTGCTAGCGAAAGAAACTCGTGGTGCGATCGCTTCAGAGATCGCCCGAGAATCGTTACAAGAGTCACAACCACAACATCGTGCTTGCTATTCATTAGAATATTCTGCAACAAAAGTTGACAACACGGTGACAGGTGATCCGTCAAGTGTTCGATCGTTGCCGTACATTCAAACGTCAAGGCCAACCGAACAATACGAATCGATCGGTCAATGTTCTGTTCAACTGACAGCGGTCGAACCGACCGTCCAGAGGAAAATAAACTTTTTTGAAAATAAGAAAGACGATGTTGCCGAAACGACAATATATCATGCTCGGGAATATTCATCACCGGACGAAGAGGAAATAATGAAAATTGTTTCAGAAAATGTTCGGGCGAGACGAGAAAAATCAATTGAACGTCAAATCGGATCCGGTTTATCGTCATCGGTATCCGATTTTAAGGAAATATTCGGTGAAACGCAACAAACTTATCCGATCAAACCGCGGGAACGCTCCCCCACCAGATCCGTGTCCTGCTCTACGAGCCACGAAAGCGTTTTCCGGTCACGAAGCCAATCACCAATTTCGGATAAAAACTGGAAGACATATTTGAATTATGTCAAAACTGGGGATGTCCAAAAAATTAAAGAAAAATTTGAACATCTATCCGAACGATCGCGACCGATACGAAGGGTCCGAAGTAACCCAGAAATATCAAAGAACCCATTCCATAGCGATTTCTCTCCAACCGATGTGTCATGGTTGACGCATAAATTCGAAACGAGCGAATCGGTACGTGGACGAAGTCGTCAACGGAAAACAACATCACCGATCTTACGGTCACCGATACGTGATCGATTAATGCCTCACATAAACATCATCAGTAAAATAGCGGAATTAAAGCAACAAGCCGAACGTAGTCGAAGCCGATCACCGCCACCAAAATGGCGAACCGGTGACGTCGAAAAGATTCGAAATAAGTTCGAAGAGGAACAATCACTGTTAGGACAAATGTACACCTCATCACCAGACATTCGTGAGCTAAAAGACATAACGAATTACTTGACAGGTTCATGGGTTGCCCATCAATATCCCCGTCGATTAGATAACGCTCGGTCACCAGTATCCCCGGAACGTAGTCCACAGAGCGAATTGGTTCGGAAGCGATCAATTCGCCGACCGAATAGTGCATCACCACCACGACGACCGTTAAATGTCCAATCGATTTTGAAACCGTTTTATGACATTTTTCATCGAGACAATCGAGAGAAAGATGTGACGACACGGTATGCAGGGGATAGAAAACAAATTGAAGCGGAATATTTATGGCGTCGCTTGTTACAACGGAGTAATGGTTATAAGAAACAGATTAAATTTAAAGGTTTCCATTTATTTTTATTGTTTAAATTAATCGATAAATCAAAATGGCGATTGACGGCCATTTGCTAATTTCCTAAAATGAAATTCACAGGAAACGATTAGTTAAATTAGTTGCTCAAAATATTGTATAGTTTGTTGTAGTTTCTTTAGTCTGTCAATCCTCCTTAGTTTATTTACTCAATTGAATTTGATTATTTTATATTATAAAAAGCTTGTTTTGTATATGTATGTAGAATCCGAAGTTGTACCTCCTCCACCTCCACTCAAAGGTGTACCAATGAATGTAACCGATAATGGGCCAGGTGAGTTTCTTCCAAACAACCAATTTTAAATATAAAAATTAATTTAAAACAAAAGTATGCAAAAGTACTAACCAATTCGCCAAAATTGGCATGCAGGAGTAAATAATTAAAATAAACAATGCACATATTGGATTTATGTATTTGTAATTTTATTTCATTAAATTTAATGTCTGTACAAATGTAAATTCGATACGAAGATAGGGTTTCTGAACTCGACTCGACTCGAATTCGTCGAGTATTTGGGACGTTACTCGAACTAACGACTCCGAGTCGTTAAAATTTTGAAATTTGAGAGCAAACGGATTTTACAATTTAATCGTATTTTGTACAAAATTGTATCTTGTCAAATTATTTTTGTAAAATGTTCTCCAAAATAAAAATCCCATTTTGGATTCGACAATTTAAATAACAAATTAAATTCATTCTGCAATTTTTATTCCTTCAATTCTTACTGATTTCTCGAATTTTGGTTGAAAGTTTAAAAATCTCAAAAAAAGGCTTATAGGAGTTTCAAAATTTTTCATCAAATTTTGCAATTTCAATAGATTCCCCAATTTTATGAAAATTCCAGATTTTCTTGAAATTTCCGTAAATGATTTTCAATCAATTTTGCGATTTTATATGAGTTTTGTACGAGTGTAGCTATGCTATCTGAGCTGATCTAAATTCGATGATTATTTACTAATATGTCGATTATGAACGAAAAGATTCATCGCGTCGGGATTAAAGATTTTAGTGATTTAGATTGTATTCTGTATCTGTACGTCCCTGTAATTGATCTATATGCTGCCGAATTTAGTTCCTTCTAACTCTCCACCACTTAATCGATGGCTTACAATCCTAGTTTAGAACATATTTATTCAACATTTCTATGTTTGTCTTATGTTATTTTCTTTACAATTTCCGCATAAATTTCGGAACTTACGGAAAATTGTCCCTAAGTAATCTGCACAAAGATATTTAATATTCTCTGCAAATACTGAGGTTGGCGTAATTAAGATGTTTAACAAATGTTAAATGATATGGTATAACAAGATCATCTAAAATCGATAGATACCTTTCGATATGCCCATTAGTCACTGCAAATTTTAGGGACTATTCTCTAACGCAAAAGGCGGCCAACTTTTAAACCATTAGTTACCATTAGTCCGAGAGTAGAATCGCTAGAATTAGACTGATAGTTCCCTAATTCAGAAAATTCAGGATATTATGAAAAATATCGGAAAATTTAACCATAAAAATGGTAGGGTTTAATATTGAAATACGAAAATTTTATGAAAATTGAAAGTTTATCACCCAGATACTAACAGAGGCCACCAAAGTTCGTTAAATTTTCAGAATTTGATGAAATATTCTGGTTTTAATGAAATTTTCCGATTGGCAGCCAAATGAATAGCCAAGCTCTTTATTCTAACGGACAATTATCTCCCTATTAATCTCCCAATTTTTATTCATTGACTGCTTATAGAATTTTTAACTTAAAAGATCAATCTCTGATCTGGTATCGATATTTCATTAGATAGAAGTATATTACCTCTTTACGGATCAAATATGTGAAAATCATATTGTATCATTTGAGTCTTTTCACCATTTCTGTTCTTACTCGTCTTAGATTGATTGATGAGAAAAGGTACCCACATAGTCAATAGTCAGATTTTGTCTGGAAGACCTTTGCCTCGCAGATAAAATTTCTCTCCTATTCTGTACACGTCTAAAATATCTCAAACAACGTTGGATTGTATTAGAGGCCAAGGAGGTGGGAAAGCAGATGGTGCAGATTAGATCAAGTTGTTATATATTGATGCATTATGTTCCCAGATAACAAATAGATGTTCATAGCGATTGAGCCCTATTCCATAGCGAATTGCACAATACCAACCGGTATTACGAAGTTTTTGACGAAACTATAGAAGATTACAGTATATCTCGGAATGAGACATTCATAAACTCATTCTGTGAACTTTTACATAATCTGCTTCGATAAACTGAGCGTAGGGACAGTCGGAGTAAAATTCACAGCAGTGTTACATCGCAGCATAGTACTACGGTATTGTAAATGAAATTTAAGCCACATGTTGTTACACTCCTCTCTGCGTAGAACTACCAGAATTGTTCGAGTTATCTATTCTCCAATCTACCTACAAATTCAGAGGAGTAAGGTGACTCGGAGTGTATTCTGTCCATTCATATTTTGTCCTACCTAAGTATAAACTAAACAATTGATTTCTGTGCGTCTTGCTCTCCCAATGCCTAGCAGAAATAAATCTATCGCAAAATTTGCTCTTATATTCATCGAACTCTGCTAATGAGTGATAACTTTGTTAATCGCTTAACATCGTTGTTTGATTATTAAGGTAAATAACATATAGATGACTGCTCTACTAACAAAATTTCCATTGTGTGACATTCGTCTTCTTAAGTTTTGAGTGTAGATGGTGAGTATCTCAGCTGAGCTTGTCCACTCACAAATCTAAAATGAGATGGATTTAAAAAATTGAATCTTCTTGCTTTCTTCTTCATTTACCTTAACTATCAAACAGCTCTCGTGCTAGCAAAAATGTCCATAGAAAATCCTCTCAAAAAAACAATCCTCTCTCCTTATCACCGTTCCAGAATCACCACACCGTTACGTTGAACGAGATGTGAACATACATTACAAGAGTCCCGTTCGATATGAATATAAGGAACCGTTATCAGACATTGATTTAGCCATTCGGCAAGCGGAACAAATGAAGCGAGTGTACGAAGATGAGCGACGCCGTAAGCAACAATTGGAATATCAACAGCAGCAACGATGGCGACACACCGATTTCTTTACACCAGCACAAAAATCACCAATATCATTGCATCGGTACGATGATTTTGGTTCGGATTATTCACCCAAATCACCCACCACATCACGAACGGTAGCACGTGCTTTATATAATTTTCATGGACAGACGGCTAAGTATATAAGATTTAAATTTTAACGGATTTATTTCGATATACAATCGATATGTTTAATTTTCAGAGAATTAACCTTTAAGAAAGGTGATGTCATTTATATTCGACGCGTTATCGATAAAAATTGGTATGAAGGGGAACACAATGCGATGATTGGTCTATTACCTGTCAATTATGTTGAGGTAAGCGATGCGATATAAATAAATAAATAAAATAAATAAAACGATCTTTCATTTGATAGATTATATCTAAAGATGGTTATCAATTGACGCCAAAGAAGCCAGTTGATGGTCAGGGCCGAGCTAAATATAATTTCCAAGCCCAATCGGCAATTGAATTGTCATTAAATAAAGGGGAATTGGTAACGTTAACCCGACGGGTTGACGAAAATTGGTTTGAAGGAAAAATCGCCAATAGAAAGGGTATATTTCCGGTAACTTACGTTGAGGTATGGTTTTAAAAATTTTGAAACTCGGAGATTTAATAATTGTTAACGGTTTTCTGTTCAAGGTACTAACGGATATTGGTGTAGATAAATTACCAGTTACAACAAAACCAATTGGAGCACCGGCTGCCCATTCACTGATCACCCCACCGCCGCAAGATTATCATTTACCGAATTCAAATTCGGTAAATGAAATTAATACCGTACCAAATCAAAATGGCTACGAATCGAAGTCATTTAAAAAAACCGAAGTTTTACATGTGGAAACAAATAACGAACCGGTTGCGTAAGTTACTAAATGTTACATCGGTTTTTTTTAATATTAACCCTCAACTGGATAATTCTCTTTTAGTTACCGAGCAATCTACAAGTATATTCCACAAAATTCCGATGAATTAGATTTGTTGGAAGGTGACATTGTGTTCGTATTAGAGAAATGCGATGACGGTTGGTTTGTTGGTACGTCACAGCGTACCGGTAATTTTGGTACGTTCCCCGGTAATTATGTCGAACGGGTTTAAAAACCCTGACGTGGAATACGGAGAAATGTAAACAATTTGAACACAGCTGCACTGTTTTTAAAATTTTTTTTTTAAATGTTTAGTTAAGAGTTAACCAATTTTTTGTTATTTATTTACCATTACATTAATTTTAAGAGATAATTAAAAAGAATCAATAAATTTTATAACAATTTACTAATAATTACTATTGTCAAAGACTAATATAAGCAAAACATTGTATTGTTTTATGGGGTAATTACATAATTTTTATTTTCTCTTGCCCTCATTATAAAATTATTATTTCTATTATTTTATAAATCTAACAATAGATATGTAAGCGCCATCTATTTTGAAATATTTTTTGATCCAAAGATTCGCAAGTAATATGTTTTTCATATAAAGAAAAACACAAAGAATGTAATAATGAATAACCAAAAAATAATAACTATACAAGTACAGATTGAATTAAAAAAAAATGCTAGTCAAAAAAATTTAAAAAAAAAATGAATTAAATATTAATATTAAATATTAAACAATATAATTGAAAATTATTTTGAAAAACTATATTTTAATGAAAATTTAACACTGAGTTTTTTTTTGTGAAAGAAATTGCAAGATGTTATACCAAAATGAATTTTGTTGTCACCGTTTGTTATCAAAAAAGGGATATTTAAAAAATAAAAATAAAATGATACAAAAATATAGTTTTTATTTAATAATAATAAGTAGTAGTAGTAGTAGTAGTAAAGTCATATTTTGATTTTAATAATAGTAAAGTCATAATTTGATTGCATTTTAGTGAATTCGGAACATTAGATTAAAAAGTTAGGATTAAGTTAAGCAGTTGCAGATATAAATTTTAGTTATTTGTTTATTTCAAACAAATATACGCTTTTCCCTATTTTTCAAATATCTTTCAAATTTTCACTTCTAATTCAATTGTTGTAAAAATTTGAAATAATTGGCTTTTAATTAGTTTTATTGGTTAAGAAAACTTAACCTTTGTTAGAAATTTCCCGTTTCCCGGGAACCAAAATAAAAATTGTACCCTCTAATGCAAGGGTCTGCACTCTATGACCCGCGGGTCACCGAGTGACCCATTTGATAATTTCAAGTGACCCACTTGAGTTCTGGAAAGAAAGTGTAATATATAAAAAGACAAAAATTACAATTGACCTGACGCCAATTATATAATACTCTATAGAACAACCTAATCATTTATGTTTTTAATTTCATTGTTATTGTTTATTTGATTTATGCAAAATTCTGTAAAATTTTTTAAAAAAAATTTGTAAGCATTTTTTTTTGGGAAAATTTGAAATTTTGTTAAAGGATCGTATTTGGATAGAAAATAGATTTTGAAACCTTAAAAATTAAATTCGCAACTTAAAGCTTTCGTTGTGCTTTTAGTAGCTGGAATAATCTTTCTGCCAAAATTTTATATTTTATTTAAATTTAATGAATTCGATAAAAATTCGATTCCAAATTATTTAAAATAACATTTTAATTTTGAGCTTTAAATGAGCTATTAAAGGTATTAAAAGCTTTATTTTGGAAACAATTGAAATTTCGTTAAAGGATCGGTGTTTTGATAGAAAATAGATTTTAAAATGTAAAAAATTAAGTTCGGAAAATGAAGCTTTCTGGGAGCTTTAAAGTTTTAACAAAGCTTTTCTACGAAAAGTTTAGTTTAGTTTAGTTTAGTTTATCTAATGTTGCGATATCCGATATTCAAAATTCTCGCTACGAGCCCAACCGAATTTTTGATTTTTCTTAGATAAATTTTTACTATTCCGAAATATTTAATTTTTGTATTTTTACCTAACCGTCAAAGTAACTTTCTGGGTTTTTACATTTTTTTCGGGCGAAGCTGCACACAAATTCTGCACATCTTATGGAGACGATAACCGCACTCCATTGCTCCACTTTAATAACTTTATCCCGCATTAAGCAGGGAAGGATTTGGGGGGCATCATATTCACCAAAAAAAACTGTTTTAAAAATGAAAATACCACTGACCCGAAACGTCTTCTTAATACTCACATTTTGGTTGTTTTTGACCCGCAGCATAGAAAGGTTGCCGACCTTTCCTATAATGCCTTATCTTAAGAATACTTTATAGAGACTTGAGGAGACTGACGCAGTATTAAATGAAATAGCATGTCATTGATTTTAAGTTTAAGTTAAAAACGTAATGAAATCTCTAGAAACTTATTTTTAAAATTTTGAACTTCAGTGTTCAAAATTTGTGGTCGAAAAATAGAAAAAGAGAATTTGAAAAAAAATAATTGATTTTTCTAGGGACAATATTAAGTCGAATTGGTTGAAATTTCACATTTTCATAGACATTGTCAATCTTCAAAAACTTACGAATGAAAATTTGGAATTTCACTCCGAAATTCTCTAAATTTTAATTCCACGAAGTTAACAAAATTTCCTATTTTTTTTTCGAGGTTTATTTAATAGAAAATGAAGGTAAACCCGTCATTTTCTTTCGATGAACAACCGTTTGGTTCATAGTGAAGTACAATTTGATGTAAAATTAAATATAACTAATGATTTACTATTTTTATATAAATGTCCTATCAAGCCGCATATATCACCAAATGACCATCCAATTACATTATTTATCCACCAATAAGAATTTACAATTAATTTCAATTTTCCCGTCTTTTTAAATTATATCATCAGAATAGTTATGAATTTTAGAAAGAAATTAATCAAAATACATTAACTCATTTTCGATCGTACTATAAAATTTTCAAAGCCATTCAAAAAATCGAATTCCAAAAAAAAATTTGTGAAAAGAACGCAGAGAGATTTCTGGAAATCCTTTAAAAAAATGTCTTTTGTGAATTTTCCACTACAAGGATTTTCCAACAGCAGAAATAAATCATAATTAGATTAACGAATCTTAAGTATATTTTTGAACCATGAATTTGAATTCTTCAAATCGTGTTAAAGATACCGTCAACCACAGAGAAACAAAAACGTGTAATCAGGTTCAAATTCAAAAAATTGATAAATAACAAGACGCGCCCGCCCAATTTCCAAAAAAAAGGCGACATTTTCGAAATTAGAAAATCTTTATTAGAAAATTTGATTCTATTTACTTAATAAATAAATTTTAAAAAAATTGTTAATTGGAAGATATAAATAGGTAAAAATATTAATCATTTAAGTACTTAATTGTGTAAAACAATAAATATATATGAGAGCAAAATAGCGGCATTCAACTACCAATACATCGAGTATTTCGAAAATAAATTAAGGCAAATTTAATTGTAAAGCGGTCGCCTCCACATCCCACTCCTTAGCTGCAAGAGCATCAATACATTCCGTGTACGTTAAATTTAAGGCACTGGTCGAATTTTGTAATCGAATAATTTTGATTGCTTTATGGACGTCCCAGTCGATGTGATCGAGAATGATAATACATTGATCCGGTGATACCTTAATAGCGAATAAAATATAAGTTGAATCAAATAAATAAAAATTAAAAACCTGAAATACTTACAGATGTTCCGAGGACTTTCGCCATAATTCTCACCTCATCCGATTCAACGCCCCGTTCCCGTCCCTTCGGTTTATGATCGGAAAATTCTAGTAAATCCTCACAACTTGCAAAATTCGATGACACCTTCAGTTTCGTTTCCAATTCACGATCAGTATCAGAACGATCGGATACAGTTGGAGCCGGTTCTGGTGTCTTACACGCTTCCAACATACATTTATTAAATAAATTATGTGTTGCCAGCTCGTTATCCTCACTCTTGTACGATGATCGATGTTTCGTTTGATCCTCAATGTTAACATTAACCGAATCATCATCGAAGCGACAGGGCTTATCATAATGATCTTTATGTATTTCGAATGGTGCGAAACCATCAACGACATCTGGTGAATGTAGTACGCCACCTTTGTGATCATCACTTTCAAGAATCGATTCGAAATTTAACGAAGCTGTATCGATGGTGACGGATTCGTTAAGTTGTTGATGGAGGGTTTGTAGATTCTCATACAATCGATCGGATACGTTACGATTTAAATCCATTTGTTTCAGGTGATTTCGTTTAATGTCACGTGGATGTCGATTAATTTCTGGGGGCGTTGGATCTGTCACTTTATTTAACGTTCGTTGAAAACTAGATGTCGGTATAATCAATGGATGTTTACGTACATGCCGTTTTACATTTACTGGCATCGTTTTTGTTCGATCACGAAATGGTAACGGAATTGGATTTGGATTTGATTGTCTGGTAGATGAATCGGTCGTATGCGTGACATTAAAATTATATTCAGCGTTCGTTAAGTAGCTGGGACTCTCACATATTGTCTCCTTATCATCGGTTAATAGAACATTTTCTGTATGAAGGGGTACCCGTAGTTTCGGTACAACAATAGGAAAATTTTTATCGCGTAACCGACGCAATGGATTCGAATCCACGTCAACGGATGTCATTCCATTCATTGATGTCCGTTTGGTGTGTTTAACCGTATTAAAATTGAGGCCATTTGCAGATAGAACCATTTTGTTTGTCAGTTGTGATATCCGCGGTTGTTTTCTCGGAAGCGTCATTGTCGATGATGTGGACACAATGGCCGATTTATCGAATTCGAACGTTTCGAATGGGATCGTCGATTTTTGTACCAAACAATTGTAAGCCTCTCGTCCATCCTCCGATATTGAATTCTAAAGAATGCGTTTGTTTTGGCAAACACAGAACCGTTGTTTCGATGGAAGGAAACGATAAAAAAAAGGCCAGGATTTTTTTTGAAGGGAAATCAAACCAATGAATTTGCGGGATTTATTAGGAAGCGAGGTGATTTTTTTTATATAAAATGGATCAACAAAAGAAAAAGATAAACGAAAAAACGAAATTAATTTAAACAACAAAATTCACAAAAAAATTAACGAGAAACTAAAATAACCAAACTTAAAGGTACAACTGAATGTTAATTAATTTTGTTAGTTTTGATACTGTTTTTTATTATTTTAGTTACTTAAAACATAACAAATGAAAGCACGATAAAAACATAAAACAATAAATCGGTCAACATTCATTCTAGCAGGCTGCACCATTTCGGAGTCAAGACTTAGTAGATACGCCATTTTGATGAACAGACATAAGGAAATATGGATGAATATTAATTTGATATTTTAATTTATTTTATTTTCTTGGTAATAAATATATAATTATTAAAATATTTAAATTTGTTTGTTTAATTTAATATAATTTTAAATATAATATTTCTTTTAACATGTTTATTTCATTTGAAATATTTTAATTAATTAATTCACAATGAATATTACAAATGGGAGTAGATTATTATAAAATTATATTGAAAGGGCTCCCATAAATAATATCCTCATTTTGGACTGTTAATTTAATTATTTTAAATAACGATATTTTGTAATTTTAATCAACCATTTTTTTAATTTTTCTTATTAACATTTAATTAACGAACAAATGTTTCCTTGACCCACAATCTAACTATAAATTTAAATTTTATACTTCAGTCTACAATTTTTAATTTTATCTTCAATAAACACATTGTGATTTTGAGTCGTTTTTAGAAAGTAAATCATTACGGTAAGTCAGGGAAAATTGGGCAATATCGTAACTTACTTATGAGACCTCACTTGCTCTGTAAGTCTATCACTCCCATATAGCTACGTCTACCAACCGCTCTATTTCTCTGAATTACCTTATTATTGCTTAAAATCGGGTAATATTGCATTTCACTTGCTACGTGAAAATCTTGGGTTAGTTATAAAGTTAATGAATGTTGAAACCTGTAATACGAGTACCGCTTATAATCATATTTTTGGTAGATATCAAGTGGGTGTTACATAAAGAACTACTATCTATTGGCTTATACCGGCAATATTGACGTAAATTGACTTAATTCTGAGCTTATAGGGCTAACTAATCAATATTCTTTTTGTTACAGGTGTTAAGCCTCAGCTTAATACAAAGCTGCCTAAGCAGCTTAATACAAAGCGTACTCAGTTTATTTCGGTTATAACTAACCCAAAAAAAAAAATTGTTCTAATAAGTAAAACATGAATTATCCATTTGTATTATTTTTCTCTATCCATCCTAACTTTTATTTATTGTTTTATCTAATCCTAACTAATTTTCTGAAAAAAGAGTTGTGTACGTAAGAGAATCAAGAGTTAAAGCAACGTTTCAAAGGCTTTGTTTTGAAAGGAGAGAGAAAAAAGAATTGTTTTTGATCGAAAATGAATCAATTTGGTGGGACAGCGATTGTTATTAATTTCAAAATAATATCTACGGAGCAGGACTTGGTGGTTTCCGTGCCGGATAACTGCCATGAAAACCTTGTGCCGTATCGCTACTCGAACTCGAACTTGTATATTTTGTCATTAATTGAACTTGTTGCTGTTGCTGCCATCTCAAGTCATTCTGTTTCACCTGGGACCCATGAATTTTTTCCGGCCACTGAAACGTTTGTGGACCGGTCGCATTCACCGTTTTCTTGCCGACCGGTTTCCCATCCGGAAATACATCTTTCTGGAAAAAATTTTGTGTTGTCGGACTTTTACCAGTTAATTTGCTGACATCAAATTCGGAATAGATGACGTTCGGATCGAAATTTGATGATAAGTTGCTGGCAATTAAACGGTAACCGGACAGAGGTTGCATAAATTTCTTAACCGCTTCCCGGACACCATTTTTTATCGGACCATTATATGGATGCGGATAGGGTACGGTCTCCGTTAATGGTCGTCCATCCGTACCGGTACCATAATTATTATTATATTGTGGAGCACTTTTTATACTCGAATTTGAACCGTACAATTGTTCGGTTGGTCCAGCATCACTACAAAATTTCCTTGTTAAATATTTTTGATGTCGCTTAGAGGTGGTGGTACCGACCTTCGAACGGATATCGCATTCAGACTGAACTCGGGACCGCTCAAATTCATCATCAGATTCAGACGATGACGAACTACCGAGTTGGATAGGATTGTAACTGAGACGTCGCAGATTACGTGCCCGAATACTTTTCGGCTTGTAACCGGAACAAGGTCCGTTCCGTGATTTTTGTGCGTCCTGCAAATATTGCGGTAACGTACGTTTCAGTTCGATCGGTGAATTGAGATCATAATTTTCCGTAAACGACATTGAACGCTTACGGTATTGTGCATCGTCAAATGGACGACCGTATGACATACCGGTCATTGTGGGACCGGTATATTGTAACGAATGAATGGAATTATTACTGGAATGAGCTGGAAATTTCATTGGTGACAGGCGACATTTCACATCAAAATCCGGTATAAAATCACCTTTCCGTAAATTCGCGTAACCCGTTCGCGTGTCATCGGAACCGATTGGTGACGGATAGGAAAATTCTCGGGGACTGTAGTGTGGATCTTGGGGACTAAAACTATTTTTGTGGTAACCGCTACGCGATGAAATGCTCGTTTCATGGGAAGCAAATCCAGTATCGGGTGTGGTAGACATTTTCTCTTCTCCCGCCATTTTATCTGATTCCGCCATTCTGTGTCCTGGTGTTACACACTTTCTGGTAGCCACATGATTGTTTACGTAATTCAAATTTTGTGCTAATTTTGATAGATTTATCGTTCCATTTTGAGCGGCACCTTTAATCGCTAGCTCATCCGAATAATGTTCACCGAACAACGTTTCAACAGAATCATTCTTTTCCAGCTCATTGAATGTTTGCATAAAATCGAAATTTAATGCTTTCAACGTTTTCTCAATGTCCAGTAAATTTTCATCGATAAAATTATGAAATTTGCGACGATCGCTTGCCGATTCATCACCGATTGTCATCGGTTTATTGAGTAGCTGACGAGATTTCTCGAAACAAAAATCCGAGCTTACTTTATCAAATAGCGGGATCCGAATATCGGATGGGTAACGTTTCAATTCAGACAACGAATGGAATCGCTATGATTTTATCATTCAACACACACATTCATTCAACGAGTCATTCATTCAGATAATTTCAGATAGAAAATAAAAATGAAAGAAATGAATAAAAATGGATAGAAATATTAAATGAGATGTCAAAAATAATAAATGTCGTAAATGAGTTAATGTATTTTTGAAAAAACATTTGTAATACAAAATTAATTTAGGGGAAAATTAGACATAAAATTAAAGAAGAAATATACATACAAAAGTGTATTAGTTTATATTTATATTTTTAATTCAAAAAATTAGTATCAAAAATGTATTTTCTTAATTTTTTTTAATTACTTACAAAAGAAACGTTTTTAAACTAATAAAACTAAATGAAACAAAATTGTAAAATTTTATTGTCTGATCAATATAATATGGACAGTGTTATTGTACTTGTCTCTGACAAATTCTCAATACATTTTATGGGCCTGCAAATCCGAACTTTTCAAAAGTTGTTTGCGTTCTGATAATCATTTTCATATTATTTATTTATTTATTTATTTATTTAATACTTATTTTAAATGTCAGTAAAGTTTAAGCATTTTTTCATATTAAACTTCTTTTATACGATTTTAAGGACTTTGGGTTTACTTTTTTTGATCCACAGGAGTCATTTCAAAACGTTTTAGTATGTTGAATTCAAATCTGAATGACATGCCGCATTTAGCTAATAACTCACCTACCTAAGAAGGATCTGAAGCTACACTTGAGATTGAGTTTTGAGTTTAAAGACCTATAAAATCAAAAATCACGTGGGCTCGTTACGTTTACGTTACAATACGTTACGGTTATGTTACATTTTCAATTATTAAATTAAATTCATATTTTGTCGGACAAATAAATTTAAAAATTTGTCGATTATAAACTACTGAAAATATTATTCTCGAAAACCCTAATAAAAATATCTCGCTGTTATATTTGAAACATTGAGGTTCTACTGTATATATTTTAGCTGCCCTGCTATCAGTGTCAGCAGATGATGTATGGAATATTACCTGTGATTCCCTTAAATTGATGAGTAGTTAGTAATTTTACAAGCGATTTTAAACAATTTTACAAAGGTCTTGTCTATTGCTTAGGCTGAAGAGTTAAATTTCCCCTGATATAATTGCCAAATAAGAGCCAATAGAGCCAGATTGAGGAAATAACAGAATTTGCCATTGGAAATGCGAGGGACTGGAGACTAAACGATCATATAACGAACTGATCCGAGCGATATTACTTAACTGTCCTAAGACAAATAGTGCGCTTTACAGCTAGCATTAAGCTTACTAATGACATTTAAAATCATTTCACTATTTGGAAGATAAACGGCCGCTGTGAGTACAAAACATTCATTGACATATCCGCGATTAAAATAAATATTTATTCCATTTATCAACTAGTTATGCATTAACGCAAAATGCATTAACGATGAAATAAATGTCTTGTTGTACAATAGCATAGTTGGGGAATATTTCAAATAAATATTTCAAATACTTTACACTATTTCAAATACTTTATTGAAATACAGTCTCCAAGTATTGAGTAAAATTTTATTTCAGATACTTTTTTACAGTATTTCAAATACTTCTTTTATTTAACATTTTTTGTATAGTATCCATTCACAATCACATTTTATCGCGCTCAAAAAATTGATAGAAAACAGTATCATATCACCACGATACAAAATGAATCGATTGAATAACGTTGGGAAATAATGAAAGCTTCCAGAGTACTGTTTTCCCGAAACAGTGCGAAATTGAAATAGAAATTATTGTAAATATAGTAGAAAAGGAGGTAAACGAGTGTTTCATTGACTAACATCCCTATTTCCTATTATACCAATAAAACACAAGTTATCGTCGTCTTCGTCTAATGCGCTCAGTGGAAAATATTGCTGCTGTTGCTGTGCGCTTAATTCCGAAAACTTCAACTCGCCACAGATCTCAGCAACTGAATATTAGTCTCACTAGCTAGTAGCGAATTATTCGCTTTCAAGGTCCACCTTACTCAGGAATTGAAAGGAAATAATCTTTTGAGTAGTAAGTCCCTTTGGGAGTTGCTTGGTCTCCGAGGAGCTGTGATTTAACGCCATTACATTTGTTTTTGTGCGGTGTCGTTTAAGATCGATGTTATGCTGACAATTCAAACAAGATTCAGGCACTGAAGCACAAAATTGATCGAGCTAATCGTGAAATTGGTCCTTAGACTATCGGAAATGTATTGCAAAATTGTGTTATCAGGTTGAGCTAAAAAGTTTAAAAAGAAACCAGCCGAAGCGCCCATCTCATATATCGTTTTAATTTTCTCAATATAAGAGCTGAAAAAAGTTCTTGTACCGTTGCACTTCGTTGGCTCTCGATCTCTTAAAAGTGAACAAAGATATACAGGAATCGATAATGGTTAAAAAGGGACGGTTACGAAAACGTATCTAAAATGTGTAAAAATTGGTACTAGTGCATGAAGGAGCAACCTTATCTGTGCAGAGGGCCGCATGAAAATGAAAAACTCTCAGAGGGCCACATGATAATGTTCTAGGAATCTACACTATAAATTTACCACATTCTTACCAAAATAATTATGTTGAGCAAATTCGAAGTGAATTTAAGTAACTAACTAGTTAGTATTAACCTGTTTATAGTCGTTAATTGTTAGTTGTTAACATTTGTTGGAATCTTGACCTATATTTTTATTCGTAGATTAAATTATAAATTTATCATTATTTAACACATCGAGAAAGTATGTGGAAATGTCTGAAAACTTCCGGTAAATAGGGAGAAAGTCGGGAAAATGAGTAATAGTCGGGAAAAGGTCAGACAAACTCCAATAAATAGAGTAAAGTTAGTAGGGATCGCAAAAAATCGCAAAAAAAATATAAGTAGAAGATCCAAGTTCGGCGCAAATCGACCGTCGAAATTTAGGAGTTGATTTTTTTGGAATTATAAGAAATTACATTCTTCATTAATTGTTTAAGAACAATTTTGCGTTTTTAGATTTTTCAAAAATTTGGAGCAAATTGGGAAATTCAGTTTATCATCTTTTAGGTTCCGAAATTCATGAGAATCCTAAGCAAATATTTTATTTTCTTGTAAAATTAATATTTTGGCATTGGAAGATTTGTTTGGAAAAATATCTTGAAAATTGGATGGAAAATCATCTACAAATTCATCTAAAATTTAAGTCACGAAGAACACATCGATATTTTCTTGCTTTTCTTTGGATCTCTCCGGAATTTTCCACACCTTATATAACTTTTCCTTGCTGATTACCAACTATCCCAACCTTTTCTCCATTTTTGTATGTCCTCACTGACTTTTATCAACTTTAAACGAGTTGTTAATAACAATTTTATGAATTTTCCCCTTCATTATCGGTACTTTTCCGGTTTTATTCCAAATTTCTGGATTTTCTGATTTTTTCCCGGACCATTTGGGTCCGAAGAGACCAGAAAAATCAGAGAAAATTGCGCATTTGAATAGTAGTCCCGTCGTAGAATAGTAAAAAATGGAAATCGATCAATTAGCCAAGTCGAAACAAATGGAAAAATTAACAACTTTTTTAGAATAGTCTTAATTTGATTTTCTTAATCAATAATTTGAATCTTTCCAGTCACTCCACAAACCCATCTTTCAGTTCACAATTTCCTTAACCCCAATTTTTGGTGAGTTTCCTGAGTTTCATTTCGTGTTCTATTTCTGGGACGAATGTGACCCATAACTCAATATCTTCCAATTTTGGCCACAACAAGTCAGAATATGATTAAAAAACGGTTAACGCTTGAAATATGGTGACAAAAAGGGCAAAAAGTTGGGACGAAATAGTTGGAAAAAGTTTAGAAAATCCAAAGAAAAAGCAACGAGACGGTCAGGAATTCAGAAATTCAATTTATAAAATTTATAATAATTGAAAAAATTAGGGAGTCACTAAAATTAGGGAAAGTAAAGTAAAATTATCGGCAAAATTAAGAAATTCAGGGAAAAGTCCCGGCAAAATTAAATGATTATTTCCCAGTTATTGATCTGTAAATCGCCAGAGATTTTTCAATTCCAAATTTTATTAAGAAAAGTTCATCTAATTTAGCTAAATTTTTTCCCCGGATAGTTGATGTTTATCCATATTTTTAATTTCTAATTATATTTTAATTATTAATTATAAATGGATTTAAGAAATGTATAACTGACTCAATCTTGGATTTTTTTGATTTAAACTTGCTTTTTACTCATATTTAGAAAATAGTTCTTCGGTTTCGTAGGTGGTTCTTATGTTTAGTATTACAAACAACTTTGTTCGTTTTACAAAAATATTAATCGAGTTAGTAGATGGTTCCGCGGGCCAATTGAATCATTTAATCGGACCGCAAGCAGCCCACGGGACGTAGCTTGCCCGCCTCTGTACTTGTGTATACAGCATATTATATCTACTGTTATTTATGTATTTTTCTTTATTATATTCGCTGTAAATTATAAGAAACGAATGGTTACTATATCGAAAGTAACTCGGAATGATAGTTTTTATAGGTAAAACTGTCCAAATTAGACCAGACAATATAAAAAGTAAAGAATGATAAGAAAACTACAAATCAATAGCACTGTCAATGTATTCATTAAACTAAAAAATATCCAAACCAATGGAAAAACAACCAATTTGAAGCCAAATGAAGAAAAAAAATCAGGAAACAAACAGGGAATACAAATTTTCCACACAAAACGAAAAACAAATAAAAAACCAAAAAAATAAAGAGAGAAAAAAAGAAAAGAAGAAAATTATATATTAACTACTGGTGTACGAAATTTTTCTGACGAACGACATCGAAAACAAAACGAAACAACGAAATAGATACGAAGAAAACAAAAAAATAAGAAGAAAACAATCGTTCTACTAAATTACCTGTAAATCGGGAACATTTTTAATCTCTTCCGAAAAGTTTCGGGTCCGCGTCAACGTATTCGTATTGCTGCCACAACCGACTTGATGATCTTTATCGCTATTCGATTGATGCGATAAATTTGGAAAGCGAAAACTAAATTTACGTTTGGGACTTTGTGCGACGGCAGTCGATTGTTGATTGTCGGAAACCAAATCGGTCATAGATCTTAAATGGAACAATTAAATTCGATAAGATTGTGATAAAGAATAGAACACAAACCTGGTACTAATCTCATTAGTAAAATCAATCGCTTGATTTAATATCCTCTCATCCTTAACGGATATCGGTTTAACAACACCGGCCTTCTTTTTTGATTTACAAGTTAACGTTCCACCTATTTAAATGATTAAACAGGAAAATTAATATATCTAAATTCAATGATTTTTTTATTATTTCAATTTACCACCAAGTACATGCGATTGACCACTGGCATTCGACAATCCATTTCTCATTTGCATTTTGGATGCCATTTCCGTTAATTCATTTTTCTTATTAGTCGTTTCCAAATCGGGTGATTTACATGATTTTTGATCGATATTTGAAGCCATCGATCGAAATATTAAATCCATTTCATCGGCAAACGATCCGATATCTAATTTCTCATCATCGGATATTTCATGATATTCATGCTGTTCGTCGGTGGTCCCATCCGATTGCCAGGGGAAATTCTAAAAGAGTATAAAATCGGATAAATAAATGTCTCAGTATCAGAAAATCTTAACATTTCACCTCTGAAAAATTATCTCCCTGTAAATTATCATTAATAAATACACTCGTTGATTGTCCTTGCGCTATTTGTCCAGTTTGTTCATGATTTATGAATGGATTCAATAAATTAACCGGTTGAAAGCCCGTTGAAAATGATTCGGGCATCCGTTGTCCCGTATTTGGTACATTCTCCATTGTCGGATCCATAAATGAATGATTTGTGGATGCGATAATATTGTCAGCGGCAAAATAAGCGCTAGCCGTTTGTAGTGAATCAGGACTGGTCGGTGTTTGGGGCAGTAATGGGGTCTGTTCAATATCTTCGGATGGCTTGTACGGTGTAACGATTTGTCGTGGAACGTTATTTGTCTGATAAGTTAATTAAAACAAAAAAAAAATTGAGACTTTCCACTTCACGTGATCACGGGTACTCGTGTAATTAAATTATTTTTAATTTCACGGTTACCCGATGTCAAATGAAAAGAAATCTCTAAACGAAAGAAAATCTCATCTTACGTTTTGTGCGTTTGATAGAAATTCAACATCGCCAAAGAAAGCGCCGTCCAATCCAATATGTCCCGTATGCTTACAATCACCCTTTGGCATTGATATCATTTCTGTGCGTAATTTTCGCTTACTAAGCCGATCCGATGATCGATTAAATGTATCACGATTTGTTGATGATGGCAAACTAGGTAGATAGGTGACAGTATTTGCTGGATTGAATGTACCGGTTTTACCAGATGTTAGAACACCTTTCCAATATGTTGATTGGGTCGTCTTATCCAATACGGTAATTATTTCATTTTGTCGATAGATCAATTGATCTTTCTTTCCATCCGTTACCGCAACAATTGTTTTCAATTGTTCCGGTTTCATATCCGGTAACATAGTATGGATGTCAGAGAATTTAGGACGTTTTGCTGGATCATGTTGCCAACATTTGAGCATTAAGGTGTAATATTCCTTTGGACAACATTCAGGTGGTTCAAGGCGCTGAATATGAACAATTAATAATTTAAATCCATTTAATAATTTAACAGTAATCAGTTAACGTTACCTGATAATTTGGTTCGTCAATAGCTTCCAATATTTGATGGCCAGTCAACGCAGCCCACGGTTGAAATCCATACGAAAACATTTCCCATAAACAAACCCCGTACGCCCACACATCGGACGAATTTGTAAATCGTAAGAAATTAATACATTCTGGAGCACACCTGGAAATTGATTTCTGTAAGTCGTCAAGTACTTGAGAGATAAAAGAAATCCTACCAAGCAATCGGAAGCTTAAGATTAACATTAAAATTTGTTTGATAATAATCCTTTCCCACACCCAACGCTCGCGACAATCCAAAATCGGATATTTTCACTTTATTCTTACTAAAAACTAAAATATTTCGAGCAGCCAAATCCCGATGAATCAATCGCTTATTTTCCAAATACATCATCCCACTACAAATTTGGGCGGCAAATTCGCATAACGTTGGAACGGTTAAGAAACTAATCCGTAAACCAGAATCCTTTAAACATTCAAGCAACGATCGTAGATGAGCCAATTCCGTAACTAACATCAACGAATCCGTATTCAAAACGACACCATACAATCGGACAATATTTTCATGTTCAATGGAATGCATAATTGATGCTTCCTTCAAAAATTCCATCGGATTCGATTGCATTCGTTCACGGCACAAACATTTAATTGCCACCTGAATTCGATCGGTACCATTCGTCCATACACCTTGTTGCACAATACCAAATTCGCCCGTTCCCAATTGTTTATTAACCGATATCGTATCGGCCGGGATGATATGCTTATTTTTCGGTTGTTGACTTGGTGATGCGATCACCTTTACCGAATCGGTCGATGTGGATGCCGTTTCCGGGATCGCATCATCACGCTTGTTCGGATTTTGTAGTAAACGCTTTATTTTACTAAAATATCCGTGCGGATAGTATTTCTCGTAGAACTTTCGAAGGCGACGTATTTCCGGACGGGATAAACCAATTTGTTTTAGATCCTCATCGTTGGCATATTTGAGATGGGTGACTAGACTGATTTTTAATTCATTTCTATTTTGAAAATATTTAGTTAGAATTAATAAGACTGCCGTAATCAATTAGTAAAGGATGCAATTTACTTGATTGAATTGTAGTATTGCTGCAATTCGGATTCCACCAGAAATTCATACAAATCAATCGGTTTGGAATCTGTAAAAAGTAATACAGAGTTAAAGGTGGTTCCTGAATGTTGTAAGGGAATATCCATCGAATGCTCTGAATTTTAAGACCTTAACATTTATCTGCAAAGGGGCGAGTCATGATTTTTTTACTTCAGACAATTTAGATTCCCCGTAATTACATGACACAAATGCGAGTAAATGGCGTCTACAATTAACACAATTATGAGATAGCAAATAGCTATCTCAAATTAACAAATAGCTGACAGTTGACTTTAATACTTGAGAAGCTATAAGAATAAATTAAAATAGGAAAAAATTTAATTCAATGACTAGACCGCGAACTAGACGTACATTTGAGGCAAACCATCTAAGAGGAAAGACCGTCAAGGCAATTTTCCTCAAACGATAAATTCCAGGAAGTTAATATTGTCATGCTCTGCCTAAAACTAGACGAGACGGGTACCCAAAGGCTCTTTGTGTTTTTTTACAAACTTATTACCTAATAGTCCTAACACAGTGTTCATGTACGCACATTTGCCTCATAAGATTTACATTGGCAAGTTTAGGTCCATTTTGTTCCTTGGGTAGAGGTTTGGACAAATAGATTTTTATGCTATCTAGCGGCTAAAATTTAAAGTTATTTCACTTGTTAATTGATCTTGAGATATATAGGGAGCGTTTGGTGTCAAAAACCCAAAACATGAAATTTTGACCTAAACTCATGTTTTGTCTTGTACTGAAAATTTTACTCTGGCAAGATAAGGTCCCTTCTGTCACGACGCGTCCATCATATAAATTTACAATATCGAATAAATTATTAATAAAAAGGGTGATGGAAAAGTATTCCATACGATTACCACAAATTTATTCCAATTAGGGCAATTTTTGCCGATTTTTTTTTACAATTTAGGGAGTAGGGGAAGGGTAGGGGAAAGTGGTGATACACGGGACACTTTAACCGATAATTTTCTTAGAAAAACATAATCCACATTGTCATCAATATTTGATCCGTATGTTAAGGGGAGGTTTCGGTATAATTGGCCGAAAATTACATAAACATTGAATATTTTTTTTGAGCACCTATTGTGACTTAGAGGTCTGATTTTAATTATCAAATCATTATTGTACTTTAATCTATTGACACACTTATTATTCTTCTTTTCCTAACAAAATGTCGTCCAATATGGCAGCTTCAAATTCAATCCTTTTTCAAAATATCACTGTTTTGCGAAGAGCAAAGTGTCATCAAATCGTAATCTAGAAACACGAGAAAAAGCTAGCCATCAAGGAAACATTATGAAAAATGGGATAAACTTAAACTTAAAGAAATTAAAAATCTCAAACAAATGACAAAATGGCGGGCACTTGGAAAAAAAGTGATTTTTCCCATTATTTTTTAACTTTGGCCCTCTGCAAAAAATTTTTAATGTTGACAATTTTATCATTTTGGTTTATCCCATGGAAAAAATTGTTTACATTACTGGGGCAAAGAAAGAAGTAAATTGGGTGAATGGTTCAGTAGCTAGACTCTTCGCAGATTTGAAAAATCTTGTTTCGAGTAAAACGCGTTTAAAGTTTTCGTATAGGTTTTCAGGGTTGCTGAACACGAATATGAGGTCAGATTTGAAAAATACAAAATGCCGGAACCAATATGGCGAACCCAAAAACTAAAATATTGATCAATTTTCATTAAATTCTGTATATAAGGGTTTTCGGCGTTGCTGAACACGAATCTGAGGAAATCTGAGGAACACGAATCAGATTTGGAAAATTGAAAATGTTAACTTACTATAGTGCTACTGAAAATAATTATTAAAATTGTTTGATTAAAAATAAAAAAAATTTTATTGGATAACAAAATTTGAGAGGATTTATTTGACTTATAATCTACTCTACAAAATGTATTAGTTTTAGAAATTGAAACTATAGGTATTTTACATTCAGACAACTATTGTAGGTAAATTTAAAATTTTGTGGTTTGTGGGTAAATTTAAAATTACCCACGTATGTTTAAGTATTTTTTTTATAATTATTTATTTAATTTATAATAATAATTATTATTATTATATTTATTATATTTTAAACTGAGAATTAATTGTCGATTTTACATTCTATTGCTCAATTACCGTAATTATCAGATAACAAACTAAAATAAAATAAAACAATAATAACGATTTAAAATTAAATTTCTCGACGAACTGAATAATCGATTATTATTTTTGTTTATATAATTTTAACGAATTAAGGGCAGAGGACCATTTTTTTTTTGCATTTTTTATGTGTTTTCATGCATGTTTCGTGACGAAACAGTCGCTATTGAAAAGTTTTTTTGTGTATCATTTTCATTAATAGTTTCTATGTTTTTAAAAACTTAAAAAATTTATAAGACATTTCGTTGCATCGTGCTCGCTTGGCGTGTTAGACTGCAGGAGCTATATTTAACTGTTGGCCACGATTCAGTCCGTTTGACTGATCTGAAAAAAATAAACAAGGTAT